>OVAQ01000178.1:0-44742 GCA_900406345.1 Erysimum cheiri | reverse complement strand
AGAGGAGAGAGCCGCGAGTAGATCTCACGCGCTTCTCCTCACCAAATATTGTTACTACTTTAAATACAGTTACACAACAAAGATAACAAATACGGTATTTTACATAATTAAACCTTCTTATAAGTTGAACTTCGGTCCTCCATAACTCATGATTAATCTTTAATAATTTCAGGAATCCACAAGAAAAAATACTAATATACTAGCCAAACTCTTGGGTCATTTGGTACGTAATCAAATGAAAGCCGGTAATCCTAAACAGTAATTACAAGGGTATTTTTTTTTATTAACTCGATATTTTTTTAAACAATGACACAATGTTTAGGAAAGAGAAAGTCAAAATGTTCACCTCTCCACGGAATGATATCAGAAGACTAGAAGAGTGTATTCCGAATATTATGTACGGATATCTGTTTTTTAAGATGAATAATTAAACAAATGGTGCGTGAACGTGAATCCGTCATGTGGATTGTGGAGACGCATAAACAAACTTTTTATAATATAAATGATGGGCTATGATAATGCAACTCTATCGGTTTCTACTTTTAGGTGAAGATCTGACAAAATAGCCAACAACATCTCGACATTTGTGGTAACCTTTTTTTATTTTATTTTCCTTTTTAAATGCTGAAACCCTTTCTAGATACCGAAGTAGAAACTAAATCTTTTTAATGAGCGAGCAGTAGAGGTTTATTGGCCATAGCTTGTTAAATGCAAGTGCCAAGTATGTTTCAACAGCTCCATTTCAGGACAAATATACACCTACGTATTTGAAAAGGGGCAATTGATCCAATAGTCTTACAAAGTTTTTAAAAAATTGGGATTTTTGGTTACTATTGATTGAATTTATTATAATATAAGATATGATACTAATAGCAAAAAAAAACTAATATGTAAATTCTAGTATATATTTTCAATTATTGAAATAAAATTTATGAAAGTTGTAATATACAGTTATTGAAATAATATTTATGAAATTTGTAATATATGTCTAATACTTATTTTGAAGTTTGTTATTGTTATATCTTTTACCATTCTAATGCCATATTTTGTAGCATTTTTGGTAAAGGAAAAATATTGTAATAATTGTTATAATTACTATTCATTCAATGAAATTTTTATATTTCTTTTCCATTATATTTACAACTGATTAGTGCATTTTGACCAAAATATAATTTTTCATACTATTAATTATTAGAGATGTAGAAGCTTTTTAAACAGTAAATACAGTAAATCTAGGCCCATTGTTTGTCCGAACGTTGTAAGAAGAAGGGTAAATCCGTCATTAGGTTCAATGTCCCATACTTTGACAAATCATAATTCAACAATTTACAAAAAGCAAAAGCTTCTTCTCTCTCTTCTGTTTGTTGTATAGCTTACTTACTTCAAGCTGTGGTTTAAACAAAGAAAGCTGTTCTCTTTTTATATGGTGAGAGGAAACGAGAGCTGATAGAGAGAGAGAAACAGAGCTCAAGATCACGAGCCTTTCTTCTCCTTCTTCTCTCCTTCATCATCGAGTGATCAAAGGAACAAAAAGGATCTCAAGAAACCCACTTGTTGTTGGTTAGATACTTCACGGGTCTCTGAAACGTCTCTTTCTCACAACCATAACTTGATCACCCACTGGTCCTTCCCTCATCCCAACGGCTCAAATCCCTCCACGTCACACCCGTCGTTCGTTTCCTCGGATGTCGAGGTGATGTTAGATATTATCTCCCCAAAATAAAAAAACATCATCTGAGAAACAGAGATTGAAGTTGCATAGAAACAGAGGAAAGAGGAAAAAATGGATCGGCCAGCAGTGAGTGGTCCAATGGATTTGCCGATTATGCACGATAGCGATAGGTATGAGCTCGTCAAAGATATTGGCTCCGGTAATTTTGGAGTTGCGAGACTGATGAGAGACAAGCAAAGTAACGAGCTTGTTGCTGTTAAATATATCGAGAGAGGTGAGAAGGTCAGTTTTTTATCTTTTTTCTTCTCCTTTATCCATTTTATAGTTTATGTTTCAATTCCTCCAGGTTCTTGAATTCAAAAAAAAAAATCATTTTTGTGTTTTTATCATCCAATGAGAGATGTGTGTTTGATTACTTTATGGACCTAGTGATTTTAAAATTTGATTGATATCTTTTAAGACCAAATTTGTTCTGCTCTGTTTTTTTGTCTATGTAGTTAGTATAATGTTGTTTTGAAGGCTCTAGGTGTTTCTTATGTTACGGATTTAAGATGATTCGAATGTGGAACTTGATATTAATGGTAGGAGTTTTTGTATTTACAGATAGATGAAAATGTAAAAAGGGAGATAATAAACCACAGATCCTTAAGACATCCCAATATTGTAAGATTCAAAGAGGTATGGTTCAACTCTCTTAAGCTTTCAGCAAAAGAGAATATTCTATATTTAATTCTCAGGTTTGCTTCAGGTCATATTGACACCAACCCATTTAGCCATTGTTATGGAATATGCATCTGGAGGAGAACTTTTCGAGCGAATTTGCAATGCAGGCCGCTTCAGCGAAGACGAGGTTTGTTATATGAGCAAAAGTCTCCTCTTTTGTTTTTTATTTTCTTTTGATGATAGATTCAAAATGCTGAGATTAATATATTGGTTATTACCGTATAGGCGAGGTTTTTCTTCCAGCAACTCATTTCAGGAGTTAGTTACTGTCATGCTATGGTAATGAGAACTGTTCTGTTTCAAATCAATGCTTTATCCTCTGTGAAAAAGGGCTGACTCAAGTGATTAACTTTTATGTTGTAGCAAGTATGTCACCGCGATTTAAAGCTTGAGAATACGTTATTAGATGGTAGCCCAGCTCCTCGTCTAAAGATATGTGATTTTGGATATTCTAAGGTATCTTTTCTTTGTCAGAATTTTCAAAAACTGTGTAAATGATCTTTGTTAGTATATCTAAGCTTTGTGTGTGTGTATTTTTTTTCAGTCATCGGTGTTACATTCGCAGCCGAAATCAACTGTTGGAACTCCTGCTTATATAGCTCCCGAAGTTTTACTAAAGAAAGAATATGATGGAAAGGTACTCCATTTTCATAGTTCCTAAACGAGTATAGTAGTAACCATACATTAATACAAAAAAAAAAAAAAAATCTTTCTATGTTTTATCGTACAAGTATATGTAGAGAAGAACATGCTTTTTCTTGATGGAAAGAAACAATCTTTATACTTTGTTTGTCAAGTATCTTAGCATTTTGGTGATGCTCTTGTAGAGTCTAATTTGTAAATTGATAGTTGTTGACTTGTTGGATGAATTGGTCAAATTCATCATAATTGTTCAGGTTGCAGATGTTTGGTCTTGTGGGGTAACTCTGTACGTCATGCTGGTTGGAGCATATCCTTTTGAAGATCCTGAGGAACCAAAGAATTTCAAGAAAACTATACATGTGAGCCTTTCTTCATGCTTCAATAGTTGAAAAATGTATCTATCATTTCTTGCTAGCTAAACCATCTGTTATGCTGTGAAAATATTTGCTCAGAGAATCCTGAATGTTCAGTACGCTATTCCTGATTACGTTCACATATCTCCTGAATGTCGCCATCTGATCTCCAGAATATTCGTTGCTGACCCTGCAAAGGTAAAGGATAGATCTCCAAAAGCTGCTTTTGTTAATTATATCTGAATTATTATCTTTATAGTATTGACTGAAAAGAGCTTTGCATTTTGGCCCTCTTGGTTGGTTTCTTGGCAGAGGATATCAATTCCTGAAATAAGGAACCACGAATGGTTCCTTAAGAATCTACCGGCAGATCTCATGAACGATAACACGATGACCAGTCAGTTTGATGAATCGGATCAACCGGGCCAAAGCATAGAAGAGATCATGCAGATCATTGCAGAAGCGACTGTTCCTCCTGCAGGTACTCAGAATCTGAGCCATTATCTCACAGGTGAAACATCACAAAACATTAAAACTTTTTCGATTTCTTGTCTTTTTTTTTTTAATTACTATTCAATGTATGAAAAACTTCTCATTAATGGAGAAACAGGGAGCTTCGGCACAGATGACGATATGGAGGAAGACCTAGAGAGCGACCTCGATGATCTTGACATCGACAGTAGCGGAGAGATAGTGTACGCAATGTGATACAATCTCTAGAGGTTGTGCCACAAATATGTCAAAAAAAGTTGAGGAAGAAAGAAGAAGAATTAAAAAAANAAAAAAAAAAAAAAATAAAAAAAAAAAAAAAAAAAAAAAGAAGAAGAATAAGCTGTCTTGTTTGATATTGAGATTGGCCCAACTTTGTCTCAATGGGCACACTTTGAATCTTTGATATGCTAAAGACTGAAACACTTGATGGGTGTTATTGAACAGAAAAAAATATTTTCATCAATCAGTATTTTATCTACTCGCTCTTGCATTTTTTTGTTTGTTTTCTTTTATGTTTCTTTTACAAGTGATATATAACCGTCGAGCAAAAAATCCACAGTACTTTTGAGATTTGTAGAAAACAATTTAACTGTTTTTTTGCTATTTAAAGTATTTACAGTGGTCAACTTAGAAACAAATTTGAAAACATAGAAACAAAATTGTTAAGATTCGATCACTTGACCACACTATGGCTGGTTACCTTTTTTCTTGACAGAAAATTGTGGAACTAATAGTTTATTTCAGGCTTTTGTTTTCATGATTGATTATAAAGTTGTGACCTTTGGACATTTTTTTTGCTTTTGCTTTTATTATATAATATATGTAAAGATTTTAATCTTGTCTTATAGTTATAGATCAGAAATGTTAATTAGTTGGACAAAAAAAAAAGTGATATCAACCTTTTGGAGAAGTTAACAACTAGACTACATGGAATATGCAAAAGAGAAATAAATCAATATTCTGTGACATGTAGATTAGTCATTAGGGTGTCTACTAATAAGTGAAGTAAATAGTCTAAAATAGATGGGGCATATCTTGAACTAATGGGATTATGTTTTCATTTTCACAGAAGTTTCAAAACCTGCATAAAATGTAGGTAGCACATTCATTAATATGCATATTAATATTCAGAAGGACGTACGTACGGTAATTCACTTTAAATTAAAAGGTGAGTAAATGCTTACTCACCCACACAGCTTCGTTTCCTCTCTGTATTAATTTTGAATAATATAATATCAGTTGATTATGAACCAGTACTTGTTTAGGGAATTTACTAGTATTCCTACTTTAGTATATTCTAAGTGTTTATGCATTCTACATGTTTATGCAAAAAAAGGAAGAAAAAACAAGCATTACAGTTTATTTATATAATATAATGAAGCATGCATGGTCGACCAATGTGATAGTGTCTCTTGTTACTATAACAGCCTAAATAATTTTGAGCCATAGATGAGATCTGTCTGCCTTACTAACTGATATCATTATTGTTGTCTTCTTAAGTTCTTATCTTCGTTATTTACTCTTTACTTTCAACTATTTGACCTATATTCACTCTCGATATCCATATAGGCTATAGAGGATAAAAGACATTAGTCTTCTTTTATTTTTTTGGACAAATTTTTTTTTTTTTTTTGGACAAAACATTAGTCTTCTTTTTCTTCTTTTTTGGACAAGGGAAAAAGGCATGAGAAATTAACGATTTTGAAAAAAAAATTAAAGAGATTTTGTCGTCTATATGGATATAGAGATTCTACAAATTTCAACGAAATTAAAGTGCAATATAAAATTTATAACAAGTTTGTGTCGAATCTATTAAAAATAATATAACGTCAAAATTGTATCAAATTATATTTTTAAAATTATTGTTGTCTCTAGTTGGAACAGAATTACAATAGAAATTTAAAAAGAAAACTTAAGCAAATTAATCAATCATGAATCCAATGAAATTTGCGATCAGTTTGTTACTAAATAAACTTGTAATTAATCATTAAATATCTCATTATTGTCGTCAGACGCGTCCAACGGTAGCCTTGTTTGCCACTAGTGTTGTCTTGACACTCTCCACTTATCCAGTTTCACTCTCCAGTCTCCACTATCGGCCGAACCAAAATGTATTGTTTCATTTGTTTTCTAAGCTTACTCATTTTCAGATTTATATTGCAATTTCAAACGATACCTTTATTGAAGGGCATCTGAAAATAAATAAAGAAGTTATTAAAAAAAAAGTATATATATATAATATCGTAAATTTGATACAAAATATGTATTATTAATCCATATCTTTATTGTTACAAATTTTCTTCAACCGTACAGAGCTCATATACCCTTATAAGAGAAAATAAAAGCTCAAATATCCTTTAATGGTAAAAAGACAAAAATATCCTTAATGAAGGTTGATAAGGGTTAAATATAATTAAATTCGTAAGTGTTCAACGAAAAACACAGCAGTTCAGTGGTAGCGAGCTCCATGTGCGGGCGCGCGCGTCCAGAGTTCGAATCCCACTAGGCAGGGTATAACTGGTAATACTAGGGTATAACTGGTACAACTAGGGAGGAGATGGGACAACTGGTACAACTGGGTGGCAGATGGGATAACTGGTACAACTAGGAGGCGGGTATAACCGGTACAACTGGGTGGCAGATGGGATAACTGGTACAACTAGGAGGCGAATATGGGACATCTGGTACAATTAGGACATTCGATTTTCATTTAAAAATTGTCAGAATGGTAGTTTCGTCCTTTTATTAAAAGACAAGGGTATTAGATTAATGAAGGGTATAGTGGATTTGCCTAAATCAAATAGTGGTATCTCAGATGATTTTCCTTTTTGAATTGTGTGATTGTTATTTGTTAGTTTGTGCATCAGATGTTGATATTCATAGAAATCAAGTACATTATTGACTTGTTTCTTTTGATAAAAAAAAAATGAATGACTTGTTTGAAAAGGACTAATTTATGGTGTGCCATTGGCTTAATCGACATAGTGTGGGGAAGAGGATGCGACCGTTTGTCTTGCTGTTGAGTGTGCCCATACGAATACGATTAACGGCAAGCTAATGGAGACCCAACCCTGTTCAAGTTACATTATTATTTTTATTTTTTTTTGACGGCATATTTTTTTTTTTTTTTTATTAGAAAAAAAAATTTTGTTCTGAATAGAAAGACCGATCAGTGTGCTTCTTAGATGGAAGAGCTGCACTTATGTTGTCATTCACCATTTCAATTTAGTAACGAAGCAGTTCATTATCTTAAATAATAAAATATTGTTAACTTAGTATATGTGGTTTAAATATACGAGCCTTACTTATTTGAATCTTTAGAATGAGATAAATCGAATCTTTTTTTTTTTTGGTCAAAGAGATAAATCGAATCTATGATTGAAAAAAAGTGGAAGCATTGAATCTTCAAAAGTGAAACACATTAAATTGCCAAAAAAACAAGGTGAAAACATTAATGCCAAGAAAAAAGTGAAAACATTATAATATCTTTCTCGTTTAATAATGTAAATTCGGAATTAGATTATCCAAATGCACATATCTTTCTCGTTTCACTTGATTGTCGGCCGTTTAGAGAGAGAGAGAGAGAGAGTCCCGCGTGGGTTCAAACTTTAAAAGAATCTTGTCCTCGTCCTCTGGGAGCGCCCAAAAGCCACACGCTCAGACCAAATTTTTATTGACAAAGTAACTTCATTTTTTACCAAAATGAAAATTTGTTTTTGGGAGATCTCGATGTATATTGTCACCATTGAACGAAGTTTATTTTTAAGAGATAAAAATGACTAATTAATCAGACCTTCAAATTTGTCACATACAGGAAAAAAAGAACACCATTCCGAATCTGTTTTAAAAGAAAACAAGTACACCTTTTTTTTAACGACAAGAGAGAAAAAAATAATTTTTTTAATTTTTTCTTCCTATATTTTGTTAGTCTCTATCAAAAGAAAACAAAAAATATTTTATTTAAATTATCATTTGGAGTGGGGACTCGTCTAAAGATTGTACATATAATAAACACAAGGAAGATGAAGTGAGAGTTAAAGAAAAGCAAGATTTTAAAAAAGAAAAAAACAGAGAGAATAATGGTGATAAAAAGGATAGAGCTGTGTATAGAGCTTATGAAGATAGGTATGGAGTTTGTGGTGGTGGTGGCTGAAGCCGTCCAGATTGTTATGCGGCAACACCTCAACCACCGTGCTCCACCTCCTCCGCCTCTTCTCCGTCAGG
This sequence comes from Erysimum cheiri, assembly GCA_900406345.1. Lineage (NCBI taxonomy): Eukaryota > Viridiplantae > Streptophyta > Magnoliopsida > Brassicales > Brassicaceae > Erysimum > Erysimum cheiri. The sequence continues at coordinate 36,636 of OVAQ01000178.1, read as the reverse complement.
GCCTTATCCCTTATCCCGCTTCTTACCCTTCTCCATTCCTCTTTGGATTCCTCCCTTGAACACTTTTTTCTTTTCCTGAAATTGTTATGTTTCTTTCTCTTTTTCTTTTTGTACATATTTAGGTGTTATTCTTGTTGATTTCGTAACTCTGTATAATAAGTTTCAATCAGATTTGCAGCTTTCTAGTGAACTTTTTTCTTTCTTTGGATTATCTTCTAAGCAAACAATTTGCAGAATNAAAAAAAAAAAAAAAAAAAAAAAAAATCAAGTACGCAATTTGGTTGAAGAATAAGACGTCCAGCGGAAACAATATTCCCTCTCTAAGTCCAGGTTCAACCAAAAATTGTTAAATTTCCCATGTTTCTTCATAACAATATTTATGTACTTCACGGCAAGTTATTCAATTATTCAATTATTATTCTGGGTTTCATTTCAACATGGACTTTTTTAGAGTTGAAAAAGAAAAAGAATCATAAAAACAAATAAAAGTTGAACATGGTTCGTTAAATCGGTTAAATGTATAATATCTCCATAATGAGACCATATGCAATGGTGTTCCTTAACTGAGTTCCTTGTCCGGGCCCCACTCCAAAATCAAAGGAACTCTGAGGAACGTTCTCACAAGAAGGAACGTTCCCTACTCGGTTTCTTCACTATTCGCGGGCTCCACTGATATGTGGCGGCCTGCGATTGGTTACTTTTTTTGTTTTTTTTGTTTTTTTTTTTTTAATTTAAGTAAGGAACTTTTGTGAAGGAACACCATTGCACATGCTCTGAGTAACTAGGCATTTGCGCAATTATCTTATCTTGGGAACTCTATTAAATCATTCACAGAAAATATCTCCTTCAAAGCTCCACAGTTTTTAAAAGATAACATGTATGTTTTGTACGTATCCTAATAAAAAATTTGTGTTGTTTGTATATATACTTCCATTATCATAATCTTGGTTTTTATCCACATTCCAGTATCTTTAGTATATAAATCCCTTTGCCCCAAAAGAAAGTATATATATATCCCTTTCAGCGTGAGAAAATATTTATGTATATATGTTTGTCGCATATAAGTCCAAGTTCATCGTTATCACCAAAATTATTCTAGGTTCGCTAAAGTCCTTTCTTTACCATGGTACATTAGTAAAAATATACTTGCCAGATGGAAAATCAATGATTATTACAGTAATCAAAATACAAAAAAAAAAACAAAATTTTTAACTTATTAATTAGAAAAGTATACGGTTTTAGTGTATGAACAAATAGTATAACAGAAATTTATATGTTTAATTAGTTTGTATAAAAAGTAGTAGAATGACTTTCTTTTATAATTAGAAGGTGTATCACCAAGAAACGACGAAAAAAAACAACTACTGTGCGTGGTGTCAGGTGTGAGGCCAGAGGTAGTAAGAGTATATGCAAAGGGGGAAGTTAGAGTATAATATATCTTATGAATTCTTTAATAATTAAGTGTTTTCAAGAGAGAGAGAAAAGAATTTAAGAGAGATAGAAGAAAGAAGAGAGAGAAGCTAGAGAAAGAAAATGCAGAGAAAAAATTAACATGTGACATTAAGATACAAGTGCAAAACATCTTACTGAAGATTTGTATCTCACCCAAACTCAAACCTTTTTCATTTTTATTTTATTTTAATAATACTAAGATATGAGTCAAATACTCTCCATTGTGTGTTGTCTAACAACTTTGAATCGGAGATGGGTTAAGAGTCTATCACTATGCGTCTTCATTCTGTCGCAGATGATGACGTTTGTTGGTTCGTTCCTCTTTTCACCTACGAAGTTCAAAGTCGAATTCTTCAAACTACAATTTTTTTAAGTTTTTTAATTACATCAGTAGAACAAATACACTAGAATAACATCATACATTAATTGTGTATAGCACACATTTAATTTGAAATCCAATCCAATGAAAAGTCGAACTGTATTTGAAATAATCTTCCACATAATTAAAAAAAAAAAAAGTATTTAACTATTAATTAGATTCGGTATTTGGACTATTTATTAGAGTTAACAATTTTGTCATTTTTATATACCTTAAATACCAAAAGCTCGTCTGGTGGGAACAAACTCAATTATATAACAGTTGGGAGAGGAGATGTAACTTAAACTTAATGCAATTGTGGTGTCTTTCTCAACTTAATTATATCATCTATTTTGCTGCGAAACATTATTAAATTTTCGTTGATACCTAACTATACTAAAATGAGTTATTGGTACATCAGTTGACTCTGCTTGAAATATTTACTATCGGCCGATCAGATTTGATATTCTTATTTTATTTTATACATAACACATTTAATATTTTAATGATTATGTTACAACAGATGTCGAACTCCAACCCAATAAATTATTAAATGGGTTTAGTGTTTGAAAACTCGTTTTGTTGGTCGGTCGAGCTCCATGGTTTGCATTCCATCTACTCTATTTCCATCTAGATAGACTTGAAACCCAAAGCAGTCGGAACATTATCGAACTTCATACATAACAGACTGTGTAGCTCAAAGTTTCTACACAAATCAATGCGTCTATAACCTGCCATACACAAATTCACCATTACAAAATTGTGCATGTTAACTCATATTATATAATATATGTATATATGTATGTTTATGTATATAATAAATATGTTGACAGAAAATAAAACAAGTGACGTAACAGCATCTCGCATTAATGAATTAGTTGGCAGGCAACAATCCAAAACAGTTATGTCCTTATCAATTAAAATATTTTTTTGTTCACATTTCATGAGAATATTTTTTTTTTGGTAGGAGCATTTCATGAGAATATACTGTAGGTGTAGTATTAAAAAGTCTTGTGACTAAATACATTGGCTAAGTAGGTCATAATGTAATGTCAGGGATATTATATTACGTAATAAAATACCCCAGTCTTTGTTAATTAAAATTTTGAAATTAATGCTGCTTAAAATAATTAATTATAGAGGCGAAGTGTCATATCTGCAATTCCAAAAGAAGACGGATAAGTTACAGCAACTATTAATGTTACTGAACATGGATGAGAAACGCGGCAGATACAGTTTGACATGAAGACAAAAAGCTTTATCCATGGGTCTGTTTTTTGTTTTTTCCGTCGAATCCATGCTCTTTTCAATAATTACAAGTCCCTTCATTTTTGTTGTCTTCTCTTTTTTATATAAAAATGGGTTTACTATTGAAGTTCATAGAAACAAAGGTTTACAGAAGCCCAGCCCTAGGCCCAATAATAACAAGTAGATAATTCCCTTTATAATCTAGACAAAAGACAATAGATCGAATTATGGTTGGTAATTAGAGCGATCAATACGAGGTTCTTAATTTTTTTGTTCAATTACTTATACAATCGGGATCGGCCGCTGAGATTTTTCATTAATCAGTTGTCAAGAATAATCTTGCTATTTGCTTTATTCAAAATTTTAGATAATTGAGTTACTAATTATAAAGCATTTGCTAGAAGAAGAGTGTGAAAACATTCTTTTGCGTAGAAGTTTAAATCTTTATCGACCATAAGAAGTTGTAATGTACAAAATTATACGACCTCTTGTAACAACAATTCTTTTGCATTACCCTTCAATTTTGTTCTTCTTCTTTGTTTCTGATATGGCATTTTTTAGTTTCTCTTCTTCTTCCTCAAATTTTCTTTTCATAGTTTTACAATTAGTCCAAGACGATACAGCTGCTACTCATATATAGAATTCTTCTCTCTTCGTTTCGAGATTAGTAGCCTGGGAACATTGGCGGTGGTGGCGATGCGTATTGGTGGCCGATGAACGGTGGTATGATGAATTCATCATCACCACTTGGAGCTGGTGCTTGAGCCGCCGGCGTCTCTTTCTTTTCCACCGGTGCTGGTGGTGGTGATTGGACTGATGGGGAGTCGATCTTGGGCGGTCTTGGCGGAGGAGAGTAGACTACTGGTGGAGATTGTGACGGCGGTGGCGAAAAGACCGTTGGTGATGGTGACGGTTGGACTGGCGATGGTGACGGTTTGAATGGTGTCGGTGACGGTTGGACTGGTGTTTGTGCTGGTGGACTGGCCTTCGGCGGGCGAGCTGGAGGAGAATAGACTGGTGGCGGCGGTGAGTTAACAGGTGCCGGTGGCGGTGGTGAGTGGACTGGTGGCGGCGGTGAGTGAACAGGTGCCGGTGGTGGTGGTGAGTGGACTGGTGGCGGTGGTGAGTGAACAGGTGCTGGTGGCGGTGGTGAGTGGACTGGTGGTGGTGGTGAGTTAATCGGAGGGGGTGGGGGCGAGTGAACAGGTGGTGGTGGCGGGGAATATACTGGTGGTGGTGGTGGAGAGTAGATTGGAGGTGGTGGTGAAAAGACGGGAGGTGGAGGAGAGTGTACAGGCGGTGGCGGTGGCGAATACACCGGTGGTGGTGGAGGAGAGTGGACAGGTGGTGGTGGAGAGTGAACCGGTGGTGGCGGAGAGTGAACAGGTGGTGGTGGAGAGTGAACCGGTGGTGGTGGAGAGTGAACCGGTGGTGGCGGAGAGTGCACAGGTGGAGGAGGTGGTGGTGGAGAGTTTACCTGAGCCGGGGGAGGAGAATGAACCACCGGAGGTTGGGATTGATGAGGTGGAGGAGGGCTGCGCCTTCTCGTCACTGGAGATTGATCATAAGGATCATCCGGTTGCGGTGACTCTTTTGGTGGTTGTGGTTTCTGAACCGGCCGAGCTGGAACTACCGGAGTTGGAACTGGCGATGGTTGGTGAACCGGTTTAGTTGGAACTGGCGATGGTTTGTCAACCGGCCTAGTTGGAACTGGCGATGGTTTGTCAACCGGCTTAGTTGGAACTGGCTTTGGTTTGTCAACCGGCGATGGTTTTGATGGAGTATAGGAACCACCACCTCCGCCACCAGCGCACTTGTCCTTGCTACAATCAACCGGACGGTTGATCACGACCGCACATTCCTGGGCGGATCGTTGATCAGGTCGAGCAGGTACGCAATTACGTGTGTCGTCCAATGCAATCTCCTTGCGATCACCACCTGGAACACACGAACCACCTTGCCCATTGAAGTAATTGTAGGAGTAAGTGAAATTCACCAAATTAGGCAACTTGCAAATGTTATCTGGTACAAGTCCGGTGAGTTTGTTCACGGAGATATCAAATTCCTCCACACCCGTTAACCCGACAAAGCTAGTCGGGAGACGACCTATAAACGAGTTCTTGCTTGCATCAAAAACCGTAACATTCGATAACTTTCCGATTTCAGACGGGAAACAACCTCCCAAACTATTGCCCATAAAGACAATCTCGTTGAGATTCTTCATGTTTCCGATACTCTTAGGGATACATCCGGTGAATTTGTTGTTAGCGAAAGTCACAACCGAGGCCGGAGATTCCCCTAGTGATTCAGGAATCACCGAGGTGAATCTATTGTCGTTCAAGAAAATGGCGTCCAATTCTTTCTTGAAAAGCTCGGGAGGGACTTGACCTTCAAAATCGTTGAACCGAAGGTCAAAGTATTTGACGTCAGGCCAAGAGAGGACGACGTTGGGGAAAGGTCCAACGAAACGGTTGTTACTAACATCAAATTCGTGCATTAGCTTCAGTTTCTCAAAGCTTTTAGGTATGATCCCGCAAAACCGGTTTGAATTTAAATGGAACATAGCAACATCAGTCATCAAACCAAGCTCAGCAGGCAAATGTCCTGCAATATCTGCACCGTTGAGGTCAACACCAGCTACAACCGTGACCTCAGAATCATCAAGAGCCGGCGCACAAACCACACCAGTGTAGCTGCACACGTGCGGGCCATGCCAGTTACCCGTGGTATTAAACGGGTCTGAGAATATGGCCTTTTTCCAAGCCTGAAGAGCTATATAAGCTCTCTTAAGCCTGGTGTTGGCAAATGTAGCCTTGAGGTCAACCTCGTATTCGATATCATTCGGGAGTTCGCCGTTGTCTGGTAACGTTAAGAGCTGTCGCTGCACAATGAAGGCAGCTTCTGTATCGGTTAGGGCAAATGAGACAAAGGAAGAAGATAAGAAGGAGAAGAATAAGAGGAAGAAGCAGCAGCCAAAGGACGAAGGTTTAGCCATGGCTAAAACAAAAACCTTGGAAAAGGCCCAAGGCTGCTTATAGAAGGGCATGAGAGGGTTCGAGGAGGACACAAAGTTGTATTATTAATAAGCCAACTGTTTTCATTTTACAATCACCAACGGTTTCCCTTAACATACTTTGTCTATAATTAGGGTAACTCTTGTTTTTAAGGATTTTGCTTCAGATTCGGAGGATATATTATCAAGAATAGAAATTGTAGTTAAGGAAACAAGCCAAAGAGCTAAAGCAGAATCTCTAAAATCAAACCGGTCACTATTATAGGACACAGCCTTGAAAACGAGTGGTTGTTGATTCATTACCGAACATCACGCAATGACACGAACTCTGTTTGTCTCTCACTATTTTATGTGTGCTGCAAGATACATCCCCTAAGAGATTAGAATGTTTTATATGCGCATCCAAGGAATCAAGAAACAAACAACGTTAAATAAATCCATTCTTTGTTCACAAGATCCTCAAGAAGATGCTCTCGCTTTCCGATAAACAATCCCTTCTCTGCTTCAGCGCTAAACGCTTCAATTCACTAAAACGATAAATATTTCTCAGTTAAAGGTCCCTTGTTTAAGGTAAATCTGGAAGAAAAGTATCAAAAAATTTCATTTCCTAGACTAGTTCACCGATCAGCCACGTCATCCTTGTCAAGTCCAAGATCCTTAAAATCAAAAAATCAATCTGATCATTGATGTATGCTAATAGTCTATGAAACCTCGCTAAAACGGTTAGAAATAGGTCACTTAATACTGATCCTCATGCTACATGTCAATAAGATTTCCCAATTTTGCATAAAACGTCAAACAGATACCCCAAAAAAAATTGAATTCGCCATGAAAAATATTTATATCGCATCCACCATGGAAAAACGTTAAACTTAGTTTATAGGGCATCAATTGTGTACATTCTAAGGTAAATTTATCTCAACAGTAGATTAAAACAAAATCAATTACTAATAAAAGAACTTATAAAATTAAAAAAAAAAACGTTGTTCTAAAGAATGAAGACAGAAAAAGTAGATACAGTAGATGTTATATTAAGTAAAAAGAATATAAATTGCCGATCATGCTAATACCATGAAATACCTTTTCCCTAGTTAACATAGACAAAAATTTAACAGACATAAAAAACCAATCCTATTTTCATCATCCCATTGAAATCCCTTTATAAGGCTCTCTTTAGCCTCACTCTATACAACAAACAAAACCTTCTCCACATTCTCAACCCACACCTCCTATTTTTTTTTAATCTCTATCCATAGTAATTTGATCTACACTTCCTATAGCTTTTATATCGTTTCACATTCTGGGCTTCACCATCCTTACCGGCACAACCTGAGAATATGTAGCAGTCTCTTTAGCAAAACTTCACCAATAGAAGTGAAGTTGTTTTGTATTTGTTCTTTATCCATATTTACCTGATCCTCCTTCAATGAACTATCCTCATTATTTGCTTCTCTTTCGCGTTTTCTGTTCACCTCTTCCTTTCCCTCTTCTTCTTCTTCTCTGAAGTTCTGCCCTGACGCCTCTGCAGATACAAGAAAAACCAATGGAGGCCAGAGTTTAGACTTTAGACTGCAATTAATTTTACCATGAGCACATAAGTTCTAATCAAAACACATCATGTGTGAGATAGCAGACCAGATCTTATACATGTCCTTTGCAGCAACAATCATATCTTTAATTCTCCTCAAGTCATATAAACTCTATGTTTCTGCAGCAAAGCCTTCTAAAAGCCAATGCAGAGTTAACTTAAGGACTGACTCAGTGAAAAGTTTAAGCCTAGTTCTTAAATAAAATTCACTATGTGAACACAGTCTAATTGGGAAACAAAAACCAGTTAAAGAAAGCAATAAACAAAAAAAGACAAGAAAGGAAGATGCCAAACATACAACTCCTAAGAGGAGTTCAATTAAGGCTGAAGTAAATGTTACCTGCAGTGACTTGGGCTGGATACTCATGTCCCACAGAATTCCTCAAGGATGTTCTAGTAAAAGCCTTATCATTGGGATTTTCAGGATTGCTCCTCAATGAATTTTTCTGAAAACGAAACTCAGATGTCGTCTCCTCCAAATGAGCTTGTTTCTTTTCAAAGTTAAGCTTTTGCAAGCAACCATTTTGTAGGACGGTAAACTGCTAAAAAAAAAAAAATGTTTTAAGTTTCACTAGGGAATTACAAACAAATGAGGTCTCACAGAAGAAACAAAAAGCAAGAAACCCCAAACCTGATCAGTCGATTTGCGAGAGTTAGACTGCACATCGCGAGTTCTAGACAACCTATGAGTCTCTGCTCCAAGAAAGGAGTACAATTGCCTAACAAAGGAGCTCTCTAAATAATCAAGATATGAGTTGTGTTTCTCATTCGTCCAACCAGCACAGTCATCCTGCAGAAAGAAACAATAATGATGTGAATCAAGAAGGAAATAAAGAGTGGAACTTGTCAATAATATAAACCATCACAACACACTAAAGAAACCAGTTTTACTTTTTACCAGACAATGTAAGAAGACAGCAATTTCTATATTGGCACAACGCATTACATCATTGAGTAAAACAAAGGAGTAAAACAACAACAGTCTGAGATGCAATAATTAGCCAAAAACATGTAGAACAGCAAAAGATAACATTAAAAGATACCGCTTGCAATTGCTACTACTAATCACCAACTCTAATTACTCGGAGTAACATACATAAAACTAGTTTAAAGCTAGAGCTTTTATCGATATCGGCCATTGGAATGGTTTTTGATGAAGCTGAGTTAATTCATATCAAGGATTAGTTATAGATCTCAAGATCAGGCATGAGATTGCCTCGTCGTCCAAAACTTGTTGAACAATCGAAATCTTCTGCTAATAATGGACAAAGAAACCCAAGCAATCGCATTTAGCAAAAAAATGGATGGCTGAAGAAGACAATTCGCGACATCTGAGTTCGATAATCAGAGATGATAAAAATGACCAAATCAAAACAAGGTCTCCCCTCAAAATTGAAAAGTTTGACATATATACTCATAGCAACAGATCTGAAGTTTACTACCATATATGACAATCAGTTAGTTTTCAAATCGATAAGAACAAACCCGAAGATATTTTATTTCCTTTACTTCTTTCATTACGAAAAATATCTAAAAGCACCATAGGAGAAGCAAAAGATGAATTTTTTCTAACATAAGAATCAAGTTAAGGACAAATTCGAAGAATCTCGAACAAAGTATATATCAAAAGAGAGACATATGGAAGAAAAAAAAAAAAAAAGAACGAGATGAAGATATCTGTTTACCAGTTTCGAATCTGCATCACCACGAGAGGTCTCAGCCGTAATACCGGACTCAAGCGAGTTCGATAGAGTCGACTCGCTCTGAGATTCAGCCGACGCCTCCGTAACATCGCGATCTATCTCAAGAGAAACAATATTCACCCTATGATCATTCTCCATCGGTTCTCTCCGACGCAAAAGAAACAGAAAACAAACAAATATCTTCTTCGTCTCTCTTAGGGAATAAAAAATGGTTCTTGTTCAAAAAGAGCCAAAGGGAGAGAAGACCTTAAGAGAGAGAGAGAGAGAGAAAGGAATTGAGGAGGTGGGAGGGAGGAAGAGAGGGAGATGAAGGAAAAAAAAGAAAAAAGAGAAAGACAAAAGGTCCACATGGCGTCGCTTTTACACGTGTCAGAGTATTGCCACGTCATCAGAGACGCTAAAATATCTCGGACAAATATCAGCCAGATATTTTGCTCGAGCTCTATCTAGGTCAAGGAGGTTGTGTGTGTGACTGTGTTCTGTTTTTTTTTTGTTTTGTCAACGTATGGATAATGGATGCTCTCGTCCCAATCAAATACGTCAGAATTGCTATTTTCATTTTCTTTTTTCTAATTTGGTTTATTGTCTTCCTGTCATTATATTATTATTATTATTTTTGACTTTAAAATTTGTTTAAGTTAAATTAGATCTGATCAGATTTTACACCGAGACCTCTTAACAAGTGTATGATCACATGATTTTTTTTTTTTGTAAATATCAGGATTAATTCGTGTGAGCTTCTCTCTCTAGGGTTTTTTCTTACGTTACCTTGTGTTTGTTAATTATCTTACAAGTAAACTCCTTTTTTCTTTGCATTTTCTAGAGTAAATTAAATATGGATCAAATCATATTTAATTGAACTGATCGTGGTTTGAGTTGCTTTTTGTTACGCCTATATTATATACTTGATGCGAAAGTGCGATCAGGGTTGTACCCAACGAATTACCAGAAAAATTTGGCCTAGATTATGATTCCGATTCCAAAACTCTTAACTCGTTCAAATGTGTGTTTTTGTGTTTTACAAGTTCTTGTTTTTAATCTTTTCTCTCGGTAAAAGGCAATATATTAGAGGAGATAAATCCTATAGGATTAAATCTATAAAAATGTTGAGTTGATTTGTTTTTTTTTTTCCTTTTGTCAACCAGTTGATTTGGTTTTTCTAACAAATTTATAATAAACATTAAGTCTGTGGTGAATTGTTGAATATAGCGATTNAATCAATGTTGAACCGAAAAAAAAAAAAAAAAAAAAAAAACTGAATTTTTTTGTATAATTCTTACAAATTTCAGAGTTTTAAGGTTATAGTACAGCATCCTTAGCTTATCAATGAATTACTGGAAACGATGACTTCATCAACTCAAAACATAAGAGATTTTCGAAAAATGTATTCAACATAAGTTATTAAGTTGGTCCAACACGCAATATACTCGTCACTAGTTATGTAGGTTTAGTTATAAAATATGGTGAAGATATAATATACAGTTTATAGGTCATTTTTTATTTTATTTTCTTTATATACAATAAGGTCAAACGATTTGTCACAATTTCTCTTTGTTTCATGTTCGTTAGCTTAAAAAAAGAGAGTACTATTAAATTAAGAGTTATAAATAATATGAAAAAAAATCAAAATGAAATGCGAAATGCATGATTTATGTATATATTAGTACTAGTATATATATATATAAGCTAATTTTTATGGCAAAGTTATGTTCTTCCTCATTTTTTTGGCAATGCTGATGGTACAAAACCATTGTATCAGGTTAATTTGTAACATCTCTAATGCATTTTTCTTCTGAACTCTCTAATGCATTTTTGATTTCTCTTGTCAACTCGCTATTGCATTTTTTTAGGGTGATGATCGAATAAATATAGAAAACAAAAACAAAAAACAAATGTTAATTTAGACAGTCAACTTTCGTTAAACATTAATTGAATTTGGATAATGAGATGACGTCAAGAAAATTATTTTATTATTTAAAAATATAAAAAGTTGATAGATAGGATACCCCAAAGAAAAAACTAATTAAAATAGCCATTGGTTTCGAAAATATCCATTTGCGCTATGAGACATTTGCTGACGTGGATAGTAGTTGCTTCAAAAATATCTGCCGCTTCGTTCCTTACCAATAAAAAAAAATATCTGCCCTTTTCTATTACAACCAAAACAAATATCTCGCGACAGTTTTCTAATGTAGACCACTTCTTTAAATCTTAATGTACCACTTTGCTATTGGTTGGATAAATGCAGAGATATTGTTTTTAATATTCCTTGACTCTATCTTAGAGATTTGTACATATCCATTGAGATTTTCTTCTGAGATCCTTTCTTGTACTCTCTATAAATATTGTACATCGTTATGAATATATAATACTCCCTCTGTTCCTCATAGATTGATGTTTTGATTTTTATTTTTATTTTTATTCCTAAAACATAGATTTTGGTTCCAAATGAACTGTGATGATAAACTTCAACATGAACCATATGGGCTTGTTTTTTGTCCCTCCCCGGTAACACCAGATATATCTTCTTCATGCATTAATCTGGTTTTTTATAAACTTCCAGTTTCCATAAGCCATATCTGAAATAAAACTTAAAACATCAATCTATGAGGAACAGAGGGAGTAGACAACTTTACAAGTTCTATAGTACTATCCGAGTCTTGCAGAAAAAAAAAAACTAAAGATAGATCGATTCTTACAAGGTTTGCTAACAATTCTATTGCCTCCACCGTCACCTACCGCGAAGTCTCTCATTTTGGTGAACTACAACATTACCTAATAAACAAATATCAATCATCTCACGTGGAGCTGTCAGATCAAATAAATGTATACTTTTGATATTCCTAAATTCTCTATTGTAGAATTATATATGTACAGACCCAATGACCCATCGTGATCGTTCTCCGTGAGATCCTCCCTTGTACTCCTATATAAACGTTTGTATATTATCATGAATGAAATACAACTTTATAAGTAGAAACATATGTGAGGTAGATTACTGGATTTTTTTCTCAAGCCTCGATCTATGTTTGGTGCGCTTAAAGTTTAAACTTCTTGATGTAGATGTTTCCTTACGAAATCCTCTGTTCNTTTTTTTTTAATTTTTTTTTTTTTTTTTTTTTTTTTTTTTTAATTATCATTTTATAGAAAGCCAAACCCAACTTGGGAGACTTGAAGCACTTACACGGTGATCTCGAATCCGAGAGAAAGCACATACAAAAAAGATTACAACAAAGCCAGACATGAAAATCAAGTGGAAAGCTAAGAGTAAGTGGAAAGCACCTACAAGAAAGATTACAGAAAAAAAAAAAAAAAAAAAAAAAAAAAAAAAAGATTACAACAAAGCCATTTACGTGAGGCAAACGTCGTTGAGCTCTTGACGGGTTCTAGAATTTTGTTAAATGTGATCATATATAAAATCTGGATCATTACGCACTCGTACGTAAACATGACCATATTTCACATTAATTTTTTTTACTATAAATATTATGTTATGCTTCAATAATCATGTTTGAGGGTTCCTATTTCTTTTTGTGTGTGTAGGAATTATGGTATCTACATATACTTTCACTAATAAAGCATTCCATCAAGTATGAGTACACACGCTCCATTTTTTTCTCGTTTTGACTAATCTCTAATTAATAAATTTGTGACACACTTAATAGATACAATTTCATTGAAAATTAATGGCAAAAGTGCAAATTTTGCTTAACAAACTACATATCCGTCACTAAATTTTGACCTTATTTAAATCTGTCTCAAATTTTAGTCTCAAGTTAATTGTAACAAATGCTACCATGCATTTAGTGAACTTCACGAAATAGCAAACCAACCGTCCACATATACAACTGGTCACGGCATTATAAAATGACATCGAAACTGAAAAACACTTTAAGTTTTTTTTTGTCAACAGCTTAATAGTATGTTAGTAATTAACAACATAATGTAATTCTACTTGATATTGGTAGCTCAACCGGCATACTAAAAAAAACTAAGAAGTTTCGAATTTGAACACTAGCAGTGGAGATGAGCTCAACTTAATACTGACGACGGAAAGGAGATTAATTTATATCTAACGATTTTTTTTCAATAATCGTTTTTCTTTCTATTCCAACTCGGCGAGAAAAAAATAACTAATTTAACATGTTATGGCCTCCGGTCAGAGAAGATTATTGGTCCGGCCAGAACTTTGTGGTTAACTAAAAGAAGGCCATAATTGTGATGGTTGCAATGTGTATGCAAGATGGCATTACAACATAATTGTAATACTTGATTTAGTAGACATCCTAAACCTCTCACGATGGCTACTCGGTCTGCTTTGATTCATATCCCTAAGGTCATTGACAACGCAATAACACCTCATGTGTTCTAAAGAATATAAAAATATTAAAAGTTGTAAATAGTGGTAGAACAGTAATAACTTATCCTGCAAACTATTCTTGCTGAATAACCAGTTTTTATAATTTTAAGAACAGTTGTACCCACTATTCAACATTTTTATTATTTTAAAATTCTAAGAACACACTTAAGTGTTCTCCCTTTACCAATCCCCTTAGAGCATAAATAACCCAACAACACTTAAGGTGTTCAAGAATATAAAATTATTAAAATACACACTCTCTCTTCCTTTTACTCAACTTTATACATTCTCTTTCATTCTTTTACTCAACTTTTATTAATTTTATATTTAAACACATCCACTATCTTCAAAAAACTCTCTCCAAAAAATTTCAAAATTAGAACACCTCTCTCCAATCATAACAACAATCTCCCCTAGGTGTTCTACCGTTACCAGTGCCCTTAGAGTTTGATGAAAAAAAGTAATACAATTCTTTTGACTAATTCCCAAATCATCCAACATCCATAGTACCAAAATTAATCAGCTCTCGCCATACAAAATACATGCACACAGAAAATAAAAGCCAACAAAGAACAATTATTCGCATTGAAGAAGAAATGAAATTGTAGTTTGATTAGATTCTAAATTTTGAATTTCTAAAATCACATCTATTTTACAAAACTGTCATTCCTCTGTACATCACATCAGAACAAACAAACAATAATTTCTCAAGAGATAATTAACAAAAAATGGAAGGATATTATCATTAATCATTATTCATCATATATCAATTTGGTTCGCCGGAGAATTGTCGGACCGAACAAGCAACCACCTGAGCCCATTGCTTCAACCTCAGCTTCATCGTCTCCGGATCATCACCTTTTTAATTTCAATTCTCCACCGTCAGATCAAAATACCAATTCTAAGTAAATAAAGAGGTTTCAGAAATTCAAATTTCACATACCTTGATCGACGATCGTCGTGCTCGAATTGCTGACTTCACCTTCCGATGCGATTGACGAAAGAGACGAAGTCCGTGACAATCTGTTGCTGTACTGTTTATTGACGGCGCAGTATAATCCAAGAGCTGGAAGAGTTTCCGAAAGTCTTGGATCTAAATCCTCCGAATCTGGCTCGAATCCGAATCCCAGCTCGATGCATCCTTTGAGTTCTTCTAGATCTTCGTCCGTAACGCTCTTGCTCCGACCAAGATGTCCCGACGGCTGTTTTCCCTTCTTCCGAAGCCAAGCCACTTCTCGATCGGCGTCCGGTGACCACGAGTGTTGTTTCACCAGAGGTCTAGGCGGAGGTTGCGACACCTGTGAGTTGCGTTTCGACATTGAATGCGGCTAGGTTTTTTCTTGCGTTAATCACTATTTTGATCGTGTTTTAATTTCATACGCAAAAACGCGTGACGAGCACTTCTAATATATATATATATATGTTTTTATTATATTATACTATATACTACTATATAGCCATAAGTGTAAAATTTGAAAACTGCCCCTAACTTTATATTTTATTTTTATATTTCTCTAATTTTTGTTTGGTATCATGTTTTTGAAAAAGGTATGATAGTGAATCGATTTATGGCAATATATAATTATTATAAATGGAAAGATATCATCTATATTCAAATGTAAAATTAATTGTTTATCTTTTTACCAGCAAAACCAACACATTTACTTATCAGATGTCATCATCATGTCTAGATAAATAAAAATACTGCCGTAAAAAAATTACTATATTACTTACAAAATTTATATTATTCTCTTTGTTTGGCCAAAAAAATACATTGTACCACTAAAACAAAAAAAAAAAACTATATATTTAGTAACATATAGACTTAATCATGCATCATATTATATCAGATGATTCAACTTATATTATCATAAATTACAATAATTTTGTTGCCAACAACCGAAGATTTTCAAAGTAAAGTTTATTTAACTACTCGTATTCTTTTTTTAGTGCTTGAATTTTACATTACCTATCTTTTACTTTAATAAGTACAATGTCACCATGCCATGGACCCCTAGAATTGCATAAATTGCTTCTTCTTCTTTTTTGTCTCCAAACGAGATAGTGCTAATTTTCTTATATGTTTTTCAACTAAAGTTCATAAAAACTCCTAAACATACAAAAAGATAAGTTTAATTGTTATACTTTTACTAGTAAATTTTTCTTAAATGTGCCATAAGATTAATAAAGATAAATTTACACGATTTTGTAATAGTAAAAGTATTCAAAATTCCACGGCTGCACATATGTATCATTCGGATCGGAACCGCACTCTCAAACAGAAGAAAGAAAATAGACGAGGACCAAATTGTAAACTTCATAAATTACGTGTGCCTCCATTACACAAATAAAAATTTCTAACATCGTTGACTGCGGCAGAAGTAGTAGAAATGGGAAATTACAGAGAAAAGCGACTCTGACAAAAGTAATTCGGTCAACCCGTTCCGGTCCACAGCTGGTAATATTCTAATTCCTTTTTTCATAATAATATGTTTTCTCATTCTCCATCAATAATTATTGGGGTTGTTGTTGGATATTATAAATTCAGTAGAAACGATTGGAGTTTGTCATGTTCATTTCTACTGAATAATAAAGTCATCTTATTTTATGTAGAAAATCGATTACATTAAAAACTAAAGTCATTGGATGTTTCATTAAACGATTACCAACAGCTTTGATGTGTGTTGATGTACTAATTATTACCTCCGACAAACTAATTAAAAGACTGATTACATTGTTTCAACAAAATTTTACTCTTAATAGATATTTCTCTTAAAAGTGGAGGAAAAAGGTTCCTTCTTTTCTGTTACCCGATAATATAATAAAACCAAACATTGAGGATTCAACGAGTGAAACCGTTCACACGTCTCGTCCTTTGCGAGTGGCTTTCTGCTAAAGTAAACCACAAGCTGTCCACATGACTAAGACAGGCTGTGCCCATGGCGGAAATAAAGAAGCTTTCTTTGTTGTGACTTAACCTTCGTAATCGTAAGCTAAGTTGGAATCTTTTTCCCACCCAAAGTCCTCCTAGACCAGATAAACCGGTTCAAAATTGATTGGAAACCGGTTTGAACATCATCTCATCGGTTTTCTAAAATCACCAGTAATCACCACAAGAGCAGACTCCATCCTTGAAATGATGAAACCGGTTTGAATCCCTCACAATGATCTCTCTCTCAGTAATTCTCGATATGAACTTGGTTACACTATGGCAATCTCCGCATACCCTGAGATTCTTAAAGATCCGAATCGTTGTCTTTGCAGGAGTGGCGATAAGTCCATATGCAATAGCTAATCTTTCACTATGACTCATGAGGATGTGCTCTTTCTCATCGTCCTCAACATCCTGCAGCACAAATCTATGGTCTGGTACATACCCAATCATCTTCATTTTTGCGAGTAACGTCGTTAATTCTCTGTGAATCTCTTCATACATTGGATGCGTTTGGTTTCCCGTGTAAAAGACTTCAACTTTGTTGTTTACTTCCATTGAGCTCCAACCCGGTGTCTTCCTCAAACCTTTGCCTCGGGTGATCGACCGTATTTCATCAACTCCTTCCCATTTTCCAGCAGTAGCATACATGTTTGACAATAGAACGTGATACCCGACATGCTCTGGTTCAACCTCGAACAAATGTTCAGATGCGATCTTGCCTAGATCAACGTTTCCATGAACTCTACAAGCGCTGAGAAGAGCTCCCCAAATAGATGCATCAGGCTGAAGCGGCATGCTTTTTATAAAGTCAAACGCAGTTTCTAGCTGGCCAGCTCGACCAAACAAATCTACCATACAACCGTAATGTTTCAAGCTCGGTGTTATGCCATAATCCGTTTGCATCATCTCAAAGCACCATTGACCCTCGTCTACCAGCCCAGAATGGCTACAAGCTGATAACAGTGTCACAAATGTAATGTGATCTGGCTTTACTCCTTCATCAAGCATCTCTCTAAACAGCATCACTGCTTTCTCGCCATGCCCGTGAAACCCGTGACACGCTATTAAAGTGTTCCATGGCACTGCGTTGACTCTTGGGATTTGATAAAACAAAGAGAGCGCATCGTCTAGTTGTCCACATTTTCCATACATATCAGCAAGGCTTGTTCCAACAAAAACATCCAAATAAAGACCATTCTTCAAGAGACGGCCATGGAGTTTCATACCTTGACCCAATGCTCCAGCCTGCGAACAAGCGGGCAAAACACTCACCCAAGTCCCTTGGTTAGCTGTTATCTCTCCACCTTCTTCCTCCATTATGTTATACATTTCAATCGCTTCACTAGCAAAACCATTTTGAGCATAGCCAGATATTACGGTATTCCATGAAATCACATCCTTATTTGGGAGCCAATCGAACACTGCTCTTGCTGAATCTAAAAGGCCTACTTTTGCATACATAACTACAACTGCGTTCCCGATGGTAATATCTTCCAAGAACCAGCCTTTCCTCAAAGTGAAACCCTGCACAGATCTACAAGCACGAATATCCCCTAACTGTGAAAGTATAGAAGCCAAACTAATCAAAGTAAGGCAATCTGGTTGAATTCTACTATACCGCATCTCCTGAAACAACGAAATCGCTCTAAGTGGCTGCTCATTTAGCTCGTAGGCCTTAATTATTGAATTCCAAGAAATCAAATCCCTCACAATCATCCTGTCAAAAACCTTCTGGCAATCCCTAAGGCAACCAAATTCAGCATACAAATCAATCAGCTTGTTGGAAACAAACAATTCGGACTCCAGCCCATGTTTTATTGAGTATGAATGAATTGTAACTCCTCTATTGAAATCACCGGCTTCCGTGCAAGCGGAAAGGAGACTCACAACAGTAACTGAATCCATAGCTCTCAATCCATCAGACAGAGCTAACGCCTCTTTAGCATTTCCACTTTGACAATACCCGGAGATCATCGCATTCCAAGAACCCATATCTCGAAAAGGCATTTCATCAAACAGCCTGCGTGCATTCCCCACGGGTCCATACCGACAATACAAATGGATCAAGGACGCAGCAACAAAGACATCCCAAACAAAGCCAAACTTCAAAGCCAAGCAATGAATCTTATTCCCATCAAGCACATTCCTACAAGCTTTTAAAACCGAAGGGAAAGTGCGGTAATCAGGTTGAAGTCCAGAACTCATCATGAAGAGACTAAAACACCTAATAACTTGTGAAGAATCTCCCGCACGGCCATAACCAGAAATCATCGAATTCCAAGCATAAACATCTCTGTTCTGGATATGATCAAACGTATGCCTAGCCAATGCGACATTTCCAAGATAACAATAGAGGTTAACAAGTTTAGCAGAGATACAAACATTCTGGATTGCTCTGGAGACAACGAGACGTGCGTGAAGACATTTGGCTGATTGCAAATTAGTGCAATATCTGAAAAGTGTGTGAACATCATCAATCTCTTTACTTTCATCCCCATCTTTCCAATAATCTTGCAAAGCATTTGCAGATGCTGAAAATCCTCGAATTATAGCTCCGGCAGACTGCAAAAATCCTTTAAAGCGCGCACCTTTGCAGGTCGGAACCTGTCTGAAGAGTGAAAAGGATTCGAATTTCATCAAATTTTCGAGGGAAGAAGAGAATATTCAGAGAAAATATATCCATTTATATACCTCAACATACATGCAATCAGGGTCTTGAAAACTTCCGACGACTCCCACCACAACGTTTCGGGTTAGCTCACACAATAAAATCAAACTCAACGAATAGTGATGAGTGAATTAGAGAGGGTAGAATCAGAGAGCCGATATTGCGACGGTGAATTGAATGGTCCGACGGAGGCTTTAGCGACGGCCGTCAGGATTTAGTTGAATAGAGAGAGTGACCGGTCCATCAGTTTCCTTATTTGATTGAAACCGGTTTATAGTGTAAACCGTGCGGTCTATCCATTAAAACTTTAAGACCGCTTAAAAAGAAAACTAAGATAAGAGCCCAAAAGGCCCAAAACGTTTCGATAGCTGAGTTTAGCCCAAATATAGAGACGTTGGCTAAGACGGAGTGTTGTATAAACCAATAGAAAACGTAAGAGGAAAACACATGATCCTCCGATGTACACTTGGGAGTGTTTTTTTTGGCCAAATTACTCAAGCAGGGATAATAATTGACAAGTATATCCTCTTCCATAGATACCTTTGATCCACATGATTTAGATTGCGTGTGAGAGTGCAATAAAATCTTCGTGCTTGCATTATTCGGGTCATTCACTTCACATGCATTTACTATGAAATTACTTCTTTTAATTTATAAAACATATTAAAGGTCTATGCCCCTCAAAGCTTTCTTCAAATCAGAATTTCTTTGTAATTTTTATTTGCATCGTGAGATCTCCAATCTTTTTTTTTTTTCATCTATTAGAATATTAAGAGTAAAGGTGTTACAACAAATAGATACAAAAGAGCCCAACGACACCGATAAATACCAACTAATACAGGCTGCTTACAAAAAATTCAAGACAGCAGACACCATAACCCATTAGCCTACATTATATCCACTCAAAAAGCAAACCACACTACACAGAGGCAGCCACCATCTCACTAACAAAGATATCATGGAGCCAAGCCGGATGTCCTGTTTGCACATAAGAATGGCAACGGTCATCTTTTATAACACATAAGCCGGATGTCCTGTTTGCACGTGAGATCTCCAATCAATGGACCTCTTTCTAAGAGTTCAACTACTCTTAACAACTTTAATTCTTCTAGACACAAAATAATGTAATAAAAACATGGGCATGACAGATTATTTTTCTTTATCATGGTTTAGGTTTCTGATCTACTTTTTTATTGTAAAATTTATTCTGTAATTTAGTTATTTATCTTACCATGGAATTAATAAAAATTGAACTCTTAAAACATAAAATTTTATGGCAATCTACATTTTTAACTTTGTTTGGTTAGAAAGGTTGTATACCTTTTTTTAACCTTTTAGGATTTGATAAGAACTGAACGTGAATCAATCTACATAAACTATCTTATCGTTTCAGCATTTCTCTTGTGTGTCATTTCTTCGGGTTTGTACTAGCTAGTTTCGTTGGTTTTGTGTTTTGGATTCTTGAAAGAAGGTTATAATTTTCCTTTTGTTTCTACACGAAGTAACTTCAATTTGTTAAATCTAATTTGGGAAAGAATACGTCTCCAAAGAGTTCGAGTCCATGTGAATTCTATAAAATATTTAATTAAACTCAGGAATCCATATTTTAAATGTATTGCAGAGTAGACTTTCCTAATCCAGTAGATTCTTTAAGGAAAATATTATAGTAATATGATTGAAAATAGAAATAAAAGATGGGAGACACGAAGGGTCATTTGTACTGGCACCCAGTCCAAGATAAGAGTCCATAATGGGGAAGAAACAGTATTAAAAAAAGGAAGAAAAAATTAATTGAAGACAAGATCACATCACATGTGAAGATCAACACAAAGGATTATGGAGTATTATAATTTTATGTTGCTTCATTTAAACCTTTCTAATTGTTACGAGGGCAATGGTGCGCCACGTGGCAGATGCCCATCCCTTTGTAGGTGCAGCAAACGTGATAAAAAGATTCCGGACTGTTCGTTCACCCATTCCCTCCCTCCACCTTTTTTTGTATTTATTTTCTGCCTACTTTTCTTAAAATCTTATCGTATATTTTCTTTTCAAAATGCATTCATATTTTGTTATATTCATTTTATAATATCCTTTTTATGTAATTTATAAACTCTGTGCGCATCTTTGTAGTAGCGAATAATGTTAATAAGGCGCAGGCGCAGGCGCAGGCGCAGCACTCCAAGGATCTACTTGTGCCAAAGAAATGCGATCCCTTACAAGGTTTATAAGATAAGAGTGGTCTATAGTCTATAAGATAGTGTCAGTGAACACTATATCAGATGGTCTCTCATATAGCGGATTGATGAATTTATGCTTCACAAAATTTCTATATTATGGTTTTGTCAACTATCTTGATGTTGATTAGCTGTTTTTCGAAAGTTTGACTAAACTTTCTAAAATCGTCAACTTCTTTTTTTTTTTTATTATCGTGGGCCTCCCAAAAGTTTTTCAGGCCCAAAGACTAATACCACGGGCCAAACGGAAACCAGGTTAAATCCGCTGTGGCCAGGAATCGAACCCGGATGGCGGTACTCACAGCCGTGAACACATTACCACCAGGATACGACCACTTGGTTTCGTCAACTTCTTCTATTGGACAAAACGCCAAACTTAATGTATTTTTGGAATTATAGATTAACAATTTCGAATGGCTCCAGTAGATGGAAAATATGGATGATTTGTTTTGAGTTATGGATCATCAAATTTACATAGATCCATTTGGTGTCACTAGTTCAATCCCTCCATCTTGAAAAGTTTTTAATGGAAGCATGATTAGCTGTTTTCAAGATCTTCTGCTGTGATTATGCAATTTTTTTTGTTGCTTAAATACTTTGGCAAAATCTCTACCAAAAAAAAATCATCCGGGAATTATTCTTCACTTACGAAATGACCTACTATTTTTTAAAAATATTTTGGTTCCGAGATGTACTTTTGTCTCGTCAGTAATGACGCCGTTTAGGAAAAATCTAACGGCCAGTATCCTTCCACCTTGCGAACTGCTATTCGTGGGAAACGCAAATGCATCGATAATGATTTGAGAAAAAGCAGCGTTTCTCATTGGACCACGTTGCCCAATCGCTACGGCTCACGCACGATCTGACGTCAAATTGCGGACATTGGCTATTTTCAACCTTATCGAGAATAAAATAATCGTCGCGTCCAAACAAAAGAACCCACCTTTATATCACGACGAGTGTCACGCCATGGACACTTGTCGATCCCTCCCTCTCTCTTTCCACTTTCTCTCTCCGATCCTTTCAGGTATTTTTTCTTTCTCAAAATGGAATTATTGATTTTCCCATAACAANTGGAATTATTGATTTTCCCAAAAAAAAAAAAAAAAAAAAAAATTAAAATTTGAAAGGTCAGGAAAATAAAACTTCCGTTAATTTTTTTTTGCAAAAATTCCATTATTATTGATTTTTCTTTCCTTATTGTGGTTTGATGAATCGATTTGTTGTCTATTACTGATTGGTTTCATGTCCAGATTCACTGTTTCGACGAGAATCATGAATTTTCCCGCCGAATATGATTGGGTGATTTGGAGAATTGTTTCCTGTTTGCAGATTCTCCACTTTTTACTATTTCCTCTGCTTCTTCATTCTACATATTTTCTCTTCTCTTAGATTGTTCTTATTTTCGTCTGTATTTGAAATCTTTTGTCCGTTTTAAGGTAAATTGTAGAGACAGATCTAACTAGCTTCGAATAACTGATAAAAATCTGATTTTGATTTTTGGCATTTCTAAAGATCAGTGATTTAGATTTCTTCGTTTGTTTTTTAGTCTCTCTTATGGAATTCAACAATTTGTGTGTATGGATGTTTTCTTGTAGGGTTTATATTATATATATCGAGAAGCTTGATTTGAGAAGGGAAGTAATGGGGTCTCGAATAAACTTCACGAGCTTTGTTGATGGTGTGAGTGACGATGCTGCAATTAACACAAAGCAGCCAACGATGGGGACTAGTCTTCCTTTGACCAGACAGAACTCTGTTTTCTCGTTAACCTTTGATGAGTTTCAGAACTCATGGGGTGGTGGAATTGGCAAGGATTTTGGGTCTATGAACATGGATGAGCTCTTGAAGAACATATGGACCGCAGAGGAAAGCCACTCACTGATGGGAAACAACACCACTTTCAGCAACATCAACAATGATAACACTGTTATTAACAACAATGGTGGTTTATCTGCTGGCGTGGGAGGAGAAGCTGGTGGTGGTTTTCTTACTGGTGGGGGTTTGCAGAGACAAGGGTCACTTACTTTGCCTCGTACGATTAGTCAGAAAAGGGTTGATGATGTCTGGAAGGAGCTGATGAAGGATGATGACATTGGAAATGGTGTTGGTAATGCCGGGACAAGCGGAATTCCGCAGAGGCAACAAACGTTGGGAGAGATGACTTTGGAGGAGTTTTTGGTCAGGGCTGGTGTGGTTAGGGAAGAACCCCAACCGGTGGAGAGTGTAAATAACTTCAATGGCGGGTTCTACGAACTTGGCAGCAATGCAGGTCTGGGGACAGCTCGCAATGGGTTTGGTCTTAACCAGCCTCATGGTTTTGCTGGAAATGGAACAGCGGTGAGACCGGATCTGCTGACAACTCAATCTCAGCCATTACAGATGCAGCAGCCACAGAAGGTGCAGCAGCCGCAACAGCTGATACAGAAGCAGGAGAGGCCTTTTCCCAAACAGACTACTATCGCGTTTTCCAACACTGTTGATGCGGTTAATTTTTCTCAACCTGCAACACAGGTGCCTAAGAACCTGAAGAGCTACATTCAATAATATGAACTGCAATCATCTCTAAAACATTAGATGTAGTTTCATGTTTTGAGATAAGCTGGTTTTGGATCTGCAAGTTTGTTTTAGTTATTTGACCATGGCTTGTTTTTGCTTTTTTTTTCGCAGTGCCAGGAAGTGAAGCCTTCAATTCTTGGAATTCGGGACCATCCTATGAACAACAATCTACTGCAAGCTGTTGATTTTAAAACAGGGGTTACGGTTGCAGCTGTATCTCCTGGAAGCCAGATGTCACCTGATCTGACTCCAAAGAGCGCCCTGGATGCATCTTTGTCGCCTGTTCCTTACATGTTTGGTCGAGTAAGAAAAACGGGTGCAGTTCTGGAGAAAGTGATCGAGAGAAGGCAAAAAAGGATGATAAAGAATAGGGAATCAGCTGCAAGATCCCGTGCTCGCAAGCAAGTGAGTGTTGGTTTAAATTTTGGAGACTGAAGAAACTGTAAAACCGTGGTGGCAATGGTTATTTACTTTTTCACTTTGTTGCCTGACAGGCTTATACGTTGGAGTTGGAAGCAGAAGTTGCGCAACTCAAAGAGTTGAATGAGGAGTTGCAGAGGAAACAAGTGAGTCCTGCTTTCTCCCTATCACACTAAAGATTCTCGAGATTTTTCAATTGGCCTATTTTTATATCTTCTTAGTAGTGTTCTGATCACTGACCAAATATTTCATGCAGGTTGAAATCATGGAAAAGCAGAAAAAACAGGTACCGCCTTCATCTCAATATCCTTTATAGTTGTTCTTGGCTAGGCTTTTAACTCTGACCGCAAAAATGAACTACACATTTGGACAGTATCCTAAGCTTTTTAATCGAATATGGTAGGCTACACTATGCACTGAGATATACCATCACATCTTAGCTTTCCATTCTGCTTAAAGCATAATCAGATTAGTGAATATGTTATAGTACCACTTTAGATCTTTCGCAAGACTAATCCGACGAGCATGGAATTAACAGAAATTGGCTCATTTGTTGTTGCAGCTTCAGGAGCCACTGCGTCAGACATGGGGAATGGGATGCAAAAGGCAATGCTTGCGAAGGACATTGACGGGTCCCTGGTAGAGCTTATAATAGCGTCCAAGGAACTCATCGATGAGCCGAAGTTATAGAACAACAACACAGATAATAGAAAGCTAGCTTTGTATGTAGTTTAGGCAGGTGTTTCTGTGGGTGATTGTAAATCGTGAAGTGTGGCCGATTTGACAGATAGATCAGCACTCATTTGTTCTATTTTCCTAAGCATCTTTTGGTTTTATTGTCCTGATGTAATGGATCTTGATCATTGTCTTGAACATCTTTGTGACTTAACCAGAGTGGATTGATCTTGTAGTTTATATTACTTGTCTGCACCTCTTTTTGAGCCTAATTTGGGATCGAATCAACAACAACGTGATGACTTATAAGAGAGTGAATAGATTGATTGAAACACAAGCTCAGCATCATCATCTGGAATATCCAATTGGTATACAAAATAACTAAATAAGATACAAATACACTAAACTTAAAATGGCAAAATTCTTTTAGATATCATCCAGCTTCAGGGTAAGATTGCCTCAAAGTTGAACAGATGAAACCAGTTAAAAGTCCCTGGAGTTGAGATGGATACCTTCTGCGAAATGCAAGACTTCTGTTTAAGATAAGCAAGGGGACATCTTCCAACTGTGTTTCTTGATCAAAATGCCTTCAAGACGGGGTTAAATGCCTTGGATATTCATGCACAAGCCCTTCTGAAATGCTCCTTGCTCTACCATGTCCAAACAACTTGCTAACAATAGCCAGGGAAAATTTGGTAACAGTTGCGAGCCCCAAACTTGTAATCACGTTTCCATCTATAACTACTTCAGCTCCTTCGATCATTTGTTGATTCGTACGCCCATCTGTGTCTGAAGGGTACACAGTCGTCATCTTCTCCTGCATATAGGAATCAATCCATGTAAGACATTTGTCCATGTCTATGACAACGAAGAGAACAATATATATTTTCACTTTACCTTGAGTAAACCATGTTTATGCAGGACGGTAGATGAAGAGTTAGTAGCTCCATATATTCGCCCAGATTCATGTTGTTCCCTGAGCAGTGTCTTGAGAATTTTGGACTTCTGCAGACGTTCTGAGCCTGTATGGCCTCCCTAGGGAATTTCCATCAAAGAAAAGAAATCAAAATTACTCACCCTGGAACAACCAAAAGTTGTAGTTCGTTTAAGCTTTTTCTAAGCACATTGATTTAATATGGCAAAGAAGTACATGAACATGTATACAGCAAGATTTATCTATGAAGTTGTGAACAAGCCAAAGGGTATGAGTTTAATGAGAGGCATGCAGGCTAGAATAATAGTTTTTGCTAAATGTCTTACCGGAAGAACAATTATATCATATGATGATTCAGCAGCTTCACCAATCAATTTGTCGGTAATAATTTTGGTGCCTTGGGATGCTGTAATCCGCAAAGATCTTTCAACTGATGCAACTGTGACATCTACTTTGGCTCTTCTAAGAACATCTGCAATTGTGACCACTTCAATCTCTTCAGACCCGTTGGCTACCGGAATGAGAACCTGGATAAAGTTACATCATTAAAACCATTTTCTACAAGAATCAGCCAATTTTCTCAGCTTTCAAATTAAAATAAGCGTGAAAGAAGAGGGAATCGATAAAAGATAAATAGCACTCAGTAAGTATAGAAGCTTCAGAAAAAAAAACCAAAATCAGTTATCATCATATCCTAATGAGATTGCATGGGAATGGATTGGTCATAGCTTCATGCGACTTACACGAGGTGTGTGGTTTAGAGACCAGTCAATGCTGTTGAACTCTTCCGTCTTAGGATTCTGGTAACCATCACGCAAAAGCTGGTGAAATGATTGGAAAAGAAGACGATGAAAAGATTGTTGCATATCAAGATGGATTAAGAAAAGAATGATCCAAAGAAGTATAAGTGAACAGGATAAAGACCAGAAAATCTTCAACTGACTTGGCTGTGGTTTCTCCAAAGAGCTGCTTCGCCAAGGAAATAGCAAACTGAAAAGAAGTGCCGGGTCCACGGCTAGTTGTAAGCTCCCCTGAAATCTGAATGTTTGTCTTAACAGCCCAGAATGTAGGAAGCTTCCCGAAAAAAGCAGGATGTCCCGTTGTCTTGCACGATGAACTACACCAAGTTTAGAAATCAAAACATGAAGACAAACGATTAGTTACTAGCTGACATGCAATCCAAGCCTTTCCATTCATACCTTCTTTCTTGTCAAAAGTCCCCATGGAAGAAGAGTAATAGCTGGGGCCATGGATATAGCCCCATATAACCGCTTATCTTCAGCTTGTCTCTTCATGATCTTCTCGAGAATTTCACAATCTCTTAACCTAACAGAACCAGGCATGCCTCCCTTCACAATTAGCATTTTCAGATCAGGCCGAAACTAATATACAAAACCATTAAACTAGAGCTCAAAGAATGTCCTCAATTAAACCGATATTGCACATGAATCAGCCAAAGCAGAACTTACAGGCAAAGCCACTAGATCATAAACTTGATCAGCACATTTTGAGATCAAGACATCAGCAAGTAATCTGGTCCCTGAGGATGCTTCAACCTCTAGCTTCTGCTCCACAGAAGCAACAGTGACCTCTGCACCAGCTCGACGTAGAACATCAACCAACACAACAGCTTCTATTTCCTCCGTACCATATCCAATTGGAACAAGCACCTACATGGGTTCTCAGTTATCTCCAATCTCTCTCTACACAAACAAACAAGCAAAAGTAACAAGAAATAATAAAAAGAGAGACCTTTTTAGAATTTGCAGAAGACACAACTCCAACATCAGAATCTGGCGTTGTTTCAATACTTGATGACATCGAAGATTTGAGTCCTAAATTTCGGGCCCTCCTGTTTGAAGAAACCAGAGAGACTGAAGACAAACTCGGAGTCGAGACACAAACCATAGAAGAGATGAGCTTCGACTCCATCAAAGTTGGACTCAGAGAAGCTATCATGGAAATCGAAAATCCTAAAGACCCCATTGACGATTGCTAATGCAGCAGCCTCAAAATCCCGCGGCTAGACGGAGAGTTAACGTCTTATCTATAAAACTCTCGACACTTCTCGAACAAAGCGAAGACGCCGAAATGGCAAACGTCGTCGTATCATTGTCTTTATTGCTTGATTGGATAAAGTTTCAATTTTTTTTCCGTCCCTTTGTGCATTTTCACTAGTGAGTCTGTCACACACGACTCTGATACGAAAATTTAAAAAAAATAGAGTTTTTATTTATTTCCTGATCTTATCTCCACGTTTGTTTTTGGTTTGTTATTTGTAATTTGGATATGAATTACAGACAATCAAGTAGTCAGAAGAGTGTGTATAAATGTCTAACTGAAATAAGTATTGAGAGACAGTGAGGAAGTAGAAGAAGACGAAAATGTTAAGGATTTTGACGAGAAGGGCAGTTTCAGCTTCGGAGGAGCTTACTAGTATTTATAAATGGCGGAATCGATCCGGAACCGATTCTCGGCCCGATCCTTTTCGAATTTTCCGGGGACTTCAGAAGGGTTTCTGCGTGGGCGTTCTCCCGGACGGAGTCGACAGAAATTCGGAGGCTTTTTCTAGCAATTCGATCGCCATGGAAGGGATCTTATCGGAGCTTCGTTCCCACATCAAAAAGGTTAAAACATCTCTCATCTTATCGATTATGACTCTATTGTTTGCAGATGATGACATGGGTGTTTCTCGGTTGAGTTTTCTAGGTATTGGCTGGAGGTGGAGAGGAGGCTGTGAAGAGGAACAGAAGCAGAAACAAGCTTTTGCCTCGAGAAAGGATCGATCGGCTTCTCGATCCTGGCTCTTCCTTTTTGGAGCTTTCTCAGGTTTTGTTTTGTTTCTTCTTTTGGACTCAGTTTAAATATTCAGTCTTGGAGTATAAGAGAGGAGAGTGTTGTTGCAATGTTGAGTTTGATTTCTAAGGCACTGCTTTTATTGATTGCTTTGCTCTGCATCATTACTGGAAACAGAATTAGCATTTGTCTTTATACGCTCTATATGGCCTATGATGGGAGAATTTGTATCGATCTAAAAATTGTTTCATTTCGCTGCTTAGTGCTTACCAGATGTGAATATGTTTGAAGCTTGCAGGACATGAACTGTATGAGGAGCCTTTACCTTCCGGTGGCATCATCACAGGGATAGGACCAATCCATGGCCGTCTTTGTATGTTTATGGCAAATGATCCTACAGTAAAAGGAGGGACTTATTATCCCATAACTATCAAGAAACATCTCAGAGCTCAAGAGATTGCTGCTCGGTGCAGACTCCCCTGCATATATCTTGTTGATAGTGGCGGTGCTTACCTTCCTAAACAGGCAGAGGTTTTCCCTGACAAGGAGAATTTCGGTAGGGTTTTCTACAACGAATCGGTTATGTCATCCGACGGAATTCCACAAATCGCCATTGTTTTGGGCTCCTGCACTGCTGGTGGTGCCTATATACCTGCCATGGCTGATGAAAGTGTAATGGTGAAAGGGAATGGTACCATATTTTTGGCTGGACCTCCACTTGTCAAGGTCAATTTCCCAAATTAGTTTCTCTCTCTTGTTCTTGTGTTAATTAGTTTCTCAAGAACGTAAAGCTAAATGGAAAAGCTTTTGAACAGGCTGCTACAGGAGAGGAAGTTTCAGCTGAGGATTTAGGAGGCGCCACGGTTCACTGTAATGTGTCCGGTGTGTCGGATTATTTTGCTCAAGGTATATACATTTCTTTCTTCAATTTATTTTGAAGAGAACAATCAGGTTTAAGAGTTTAGACCTTAAGAAGTTGCTCTAGTCGTGCAGACGAGCTACATGGACTCGCTATTGGAAGAAACATTGTCAAGAATTTGCACATGGCTGCAAAACAAGGGATGGAAGGAACATTTGGAATCACAAATCTTGAATACAAAGAACCACTCTATGATATAAACGAGCTTCGTTCCATTGCTCCAGTAGATCACAAGCAGCAATTTGATGTCCGGTCTATAATTGCTCGGATTGTTGATGGGAGTGAATTTGACGAGTTCAAGAAACAATACGGCACTGTGAGATAACATCATAAGACTTATCTTTCTAATCCAGATATTACCTTTTTAAGCTTCTTATGTGGAAAGTTTTTTGGCAGACGCTTGTGACGGGTTTTGCTAGAATTTATGGTCAGACGGTAGGAATAATCGGGAACAATGGCATACTGTTCAATGAATCTGCACTAAAAGGAGCTCATTTCATTGAATTATGTTCTCAACGTAAAATTCCTCTTGTTTTCCTCCAAAACATCACAGGCTTTATGGTAATTAAAGTGTTTGTGTTGTGTTCTAACATGTGGCTATATAAGAGTTTATCTATCTTACTTGCTCTTTTTTTTTGCTTATAGGTGGGTTCAAGAGCTGAGGCCAATGGCATTGCAAAATCTGGAGCAAAAATGGTGATGGCAGTGTCTTGTGCTAAGGTATTTATAATTCTTATTAAGAGTCTGAGAGATTTGATTAGGATATGCCAGAATCTAAGCTCGGTTCTTAATTCAGGTACCAAAGATTACAATTATAACCGGTGCAAGCTTTGGTGCTGGAAACTATGCGATGTGTGGGCGTGCATACAGTCCAGATTTCATGTTCATTTGGCCAAACGCCAGAATTGGCATCATGGGCGGCGCTCAGGTAAACCATTCCAAACCGAAGTGTTTATTCCGAAACCAAACTGCATGCAAATATAATCTGAATAGTGTTGAACATAATTGTACTGGATAAACCAAAATTCATTAGAAATATTATGTTTTGATACTATTTGGGTCGTTTTTGTTTGATGCAATTTTTGTTTGGATTCAGTTTGGTTTCTTTTGATGTTGTTATTGTCTTGGGCGAAAACTTTTCAGGCTGCGGGTGTTTTAACTCAGATCGAAAGGGCTACCAAGAAGAGACAAGGAATAAAGGTATCAAACATTCACAAAATCGATTGATTATTCGACTCTATTTTGCTTTCAACATTGATGAGAGATCTGTGTGTTTCTTGGTGATGCAGTGGACAGAGGAAGAGGAAGAAGCGTTCAAGAAGAAGACGGTGGATGCGTATGAGAGAGAGGCAAATCCTTACTTCTCGACGGCGAGGCTTTGGGATGATGGAGTGATTGATCCTTCTGATACCAGAAAGGTTTTGGGACTTTGTCTCTCTGCTGCTTCTAACCGTCCATTAGAAGATACTCGATTTGGTGTCTTTAGAATGTAAACAACTTCCATTTGCGAATAAATTGCATAAATGAATAAAAACTGAGCTACCAAAACTAGTGTTGATTGTATTCAGGAGAAACATGGTCAACTACTAGTTTAAAAGATAGATCGTTGACCGTTACTGTTTAGTTCCTGGTTCGAAATTTTAGTTGTTAATTAAATACTATGGAAATTAATTCCGACAACACAGGCGCTCGTGGCCCAATGGATAAGGCGTCTGACTTCTAATCAGACGATTGTGGGTTCGATCCCCACCGAGCGTGTCCCTTCTAAAGGTTTTCCTTTTTTTTTCCTTATGATACAAATTTAAAGATCCGTTCTATAATACCACAAGGTCCACAACTACTACTAAGAGATAATGGAGTACCCAATAAAATATTAGAGCAAATGATATTCAAATCAACAAACATTGTTGTGTCCACGAGAATCTTTAATGGTACCTGAGATTCTAGTTGAGACAGACAATCAACAATGACTTATCATCATCCAATAATTCAGAATACTAAGTAAAAAGACAGTTATTATTCTCTTCTCCTATGTAATTCAACAACCAACATGATGCTTCCACACATGGATCATTCATCAGTCGCCCTTACTCGTTTCAGTCAGAACCGAGCTCTTCAAGATCTCTTCTTCTCCTTTTATCTCTCATTCCAAGGATAACAATGGATTGGAAGGAGAATGGCAAGGACGAGGATGAAGGACCCATGCTTTTATGTAGATAAAGCTACTGTCTTACAAATTGGGCAGAGATTCTTGAGCATGAGCCATTGCTTGACGCAGGCTGTGTGAAATTCATGACCACATCCCAGGGTTCCAAGATCATCACCTTCTGCATACTCTTCCTGTCAAAAATGTATCAAAGTTTACACATCAGCTTGCGAGTTGAAGCTGCGTAAATACATATCAGTTCAAAAATGGGAAAGAAAAGATTAACCATAACCAAACCATGTTACACACATGGACGGTTTAGTACAATGTCAAAAGAAAACGCAATACATTTGTAGCAATAAAGAGGCATCTATCTATGTGATAACTCCTGTTTTGGTTTGCTTTATTGCACCTTATCTATTACGGTAAAGAAGTGAATTTGTTGCAAATAAACAGCAGAGCATTGCTAGACAAAGCAACAGGTAAAATAGGCGACCACATACAGGATTACTCGGTATAAGAGTCATTTCAGGTCATACCTGACAGACACAGCAAGGCTCTATGTCCTGGTGGGATTCAGCAGCGGAAGATGTATGTTTGTGCTGTTTCATTACTTTCAGAATCACCTCTTCGGTTAACCCAGTGCTCACATCTCCTATGCGTTCCCCAAGTGCCAATAGCTCCTACATTCCCAAAGGAACGTTGTTGGCAAAATTGGTAGATTGTGATACGATGGTAGACGGAAAATTAACACTCACCTCATACGACATGTTGTCAACGTCAAGGCGCATATCCCTATGCCTATCATGCATCTCGGCCATACCATGGTAGATCAGTGGATCGAATACCATATAATCCTATCAGATCACCAAATGAAAATTATGATCCAAAAATCATATGCCAATCGGAGGAACTTGCACTACATTTCGTTCATACAAATGCCAAAAAGATTTCCTTTTAGTGAACTGCGTCTTTAAACTGTGCTTATTCCAATGTGAGACCTATAATTTTTTAGCAACTTTAATTACAGTACAGCTACAAAGATGGTACACAACTTAGATATCGACAGATGTCACTTATATCAGCCTACTGAAAATCTAAAACTAACACTTGACGACAAAGAGTGCAATGTGATCTTACCTATTAACTGATATTAGGAAGGATTGATTGAAATCAGTTGTGTGACAAAATCATACCTCAAACCGTAAATTCTCCCCTCTTCGCATGGCACTCAACACCTGCCGTATCTGCCAATAAACAAGAGAGTACCAACTGACATTACTAGAAACTAGAAAGAAGTAAATACCATCAGCAAATAAACTGACTACCAATGAGACAAATGCAAAATCATAAAGTGTTCATATAACAAAAAAAGGTTCTCCCACTGAATGATAGTGTGAAACAATGAAAGATAATACAAACCTCGGAAATCAGCCGGTTCCTTCCATCGTTATCAGCAGCTAAGCTTCTTCCTAAGTGACGCAAATGGAGATGATCATTTTGCCTTTCCAGTAACAATCCTGATCTTCTTTGCCGAGATCGATGACTCCGACTACTAGATCCAGATGGAGCTGCAGCTTCGTTTGAAGAAACAGAAGGCCCTGTGGGTAATAATGGAAGAGAAGCACCATGGGTAGCAGATTCAGATTCGATACTAGGAAATAAAGACCACGGAGCAACTTCTGATATTCTTGATTGACTATGGGGAGTAATCCATGTGGGATTCGGCTGCAAACCATGGATCCCTGAACTCGATCCTGCTCGAGGAACAAAGGGAGAATCTTCAGATGTACTAGGGTTTCCACGATTGAAACTCCAACGAAATTGATCCTGCACTGCATTTCTCGTTTCAGTTGCAGGTGTAGGAAAGACGGGCTGCTCTGAGTTGACTCTTGGCGCATCCCATGGTGGTCCAAATCCCTCTTCAGGCATATTGTTTGTTCTCGAACTGGAAGAAGCATTCCAAGCAAATTGGTGTATATTTCTGGTCAATGCAGGAAGGTGGATCATACTTGGCTGACCATCACCACTGCTTGAACTACCTGTAACTGGTATTGCTCTTGCATCCAGGGGGTCAACAAAAGGAGAAGTTTCTGGTAAATGCTGTTGCTGACGCACAGAACTACCGGACTGTGAAAAGCTGAACGCTACTGACTCCTGAGGCTGTGCGGGATTTAACCGCCTGCCAGGTCTAGATAAGGTTTCAGTGCTTCTTGTAGAAGGAAAAGCACTAGCTGCAACTGCTCTTCCACCAGCTATTCCAAATCTTGGTTCCGGTAGACCAGACTGATTTGTAACATTTGCAGAATTTTGAGAGGGCATAGACAAACTTAAGCTACTTGAAGCATCATATTGAGCAAGACCCTCATTCCAAGGACCATTCTCAGTTTGAAAATAGCAACCATGACTTTCACTAGGAAAAGAATGGCTAGGAGCTCCTTCAAGAGCCTTTCTTTTGCAGGATGAACCTAGGCCACCCAACGAAGAACCTGGACCACTGGTTCTCTCCTCTGCAGTTTCACTTGAGCTTCCCAAAGTCTGCAGACTACTACCACTGATGTCCATGTCCTTTCCCAAGTTGACGTGCCCTAACATATGATTAGAGCTTGAACCACGCAAGAAGGAAGGTCCGTTTCTAGTGTGGCTGCCAATCTGAACCGCTCCAGGTAGCATCATACCATTTGAACCTGATTGCCCTTCCTCAAATCCATAGCCGTCTGAGGGAAGCTGGCGATCTGGCTTTGAACCAATGGTATTGACCTGATCAGAAGGCCCCAATCTAGAACTGGATTCACCAAAACTCCACCAGTTATGATTTTGAACGACATGTGAGCTGGAGCTTGCGTAAGTTGGCCGTCCTGAACCTGTAGTATTGTTTGAAAACTGAACATCCACTGGATTCAGCATGCTATTCGAAGTAGCCTCTGAATTGGTGGTACAAATGGGTTCTCCATCTGCATAATTTATTCCAGTAGATGAATCACCAGTGCTTCGTGGCCCTTGCATTGGATTTATTTTATACCTCTGACCAGAACACAACGACCCTCCAGGAGAGAAAGCAGTGAAATATTAAAAAGTTGTCGAGGAAACCTAAAGCCACACAAAAAGCAGCAGAAACAAAAATTGAATAAACAATCCGTTGATGAGAGTGTGGAAAGAAATAACATGAATGAAACACTATTTTTTGGTTTACCATTTGATTTTAAAGGGTCAGCCTCTTATTTAGCTCCAAGCTCCGAAATGTAACATCTTTATTATGCTGCCAGTCGGTACTCCAAGAAAGGATTATCTGAAACTTCAGATAGTAAACCATTAGGTTTAAAAATACCCATCATAGTTAACATGTATTATTTTTGATATATCAGGAACTGCTAAACACACTAAAAACTTCATGTGGAAGCACTCTATTGTTAAGCAAACAACTGAAGCATTTACAAAATCATGACTTTAGAAGTTAAGCAACACTCAGTAGTAGAATCTTTGGAGTCCTCGCCAAAATTATGCAACTTTTCAAAAGAAGTAAGAAACCAACACTTGTGCTTAACTTAGCAAACTTCATTAGGGGAAACAGAAAAAAAAATCAAAGTCCTTGCAACATTGTCTCAAAATCTTGTCGGAATATTTAATAGAGATCAATGTAGCTGCAAATATGTACTAAAGCGAACTCCAGACTGATATTGTCCTAACTCAAAAATTGTCATTATTTTTAGCTCAAACAATTACAAGACTGTATGAATTGCACATTCCGATTCATCACAACAACAAAAGACAGCTATTCACTAGAATATCAAAGTTCCAATTTTAAGAAAGAACCCTAAAATGGGAGATTCCCGATCCTCCAGATTCGCAGCTAAAGCGATGAATCACCAGAAAACAAAAAACCATTTCCACACAAAATATCACGACGATCCAGAAAATGAAACCAATTTTCAAGACCGATCGTCGTATGACAGGCAAAGCAAGAAGAAAAAAAAAGGACTGAAAAAATCTGTACCTACAAAAATCCCAATCAGAGAGAGAGAGAGATGGGTCTCCAAAGTAACCTGCTTAATCAGAAACAAAACAAAATTTGTAAGAAAAACAATTAAAGGCGTTCTAGTTTTTGGAATCTCCGGTAGTTTAATTATCTTCTAGATGTGGTTGTCCTCTCCTCCATTTTCTAAAAAAATAAAATCTCAGTCTCTTTCTCTCTTTAATTTACCCAGAAAAAAACTCTAAAATTTCCCCAGAAAATGAAGAAGAAGGGAAAGAGCAAAGAGATGAAATGGGTTATTAAAAAAAAAAAGAGAGGCAGTGGATGAGGGAAGAGAGACATGTGATTTTCTCTTCTTACAACATTTTCCATGTAATTAAATTTTGGGATAAATTACTTTTTAATACTGTTTTTTTTTTTTTTTGTCAACATTTGGGTCACAACAGGCCGGCCCATTAGCCTAATTTTTAATACTGTCTGTGTTCTCTTTTTTTTTNTTTTTTTTTTTTTTCAACATTTGGATCACAGCTGACCGGTCCATTAGCATAATTCTTACAAATTGTAGGGTCGGAGACTCGATCCCTGGTGTGATGGTTTCTAGTTTTTTAGATATCATAAACAAACATATTAAAATACATTATTTTTTGCGATTTAT
>OVAQ01000177.1:0-44805 GCA_900406345.1 Erysimum cheiri | reverse complement strand
GATGGGCTCAACCCTGACCCTACATTTAACATCCCTAGTCTTGGGTCAAGCCTAGACAAAAGAGAAGAATGATCAATCAATATAATTTACTCATAATATGAAATCGACATTGAGAAATGTGGCCAGCTCGTGGACAAACTAGAAGAATGAACATATATATATATAGCAGAAATATAACTACTTATAATATGAAATCGATATCGAAAATGTGGCTAACTAGTATTGCCATGTTTTATATAGTGTTTATATAATATTTTAGACTTAACACTAACGCTTTATGTAGGTTTTTTCACCAATGCGAGAACTTTAACATCACGACAGAAAAACAAACAAGAATATTCAAATCGAAACACACGTAATTACGGTCTTACTTGTTGACCAATGATGTAAGTTATACATCCATTACCTGGGAATGGTGTTTTACTTGGTAAATAGGGTAGGTACTCAAACCCTTTTCTTACGCCTCGAGTAGATTTGGTAGTCGATCTAGAAAGATTAAAAACAATAATTCTAGATTTATATTTTAAAATTTTTTTAGTTATTAATAAAAAACTATCATTACTCCAAGGATAAGTAATTTACTAATCGTTATTATCCTATAAAATAATTGTGCTCCAAAAACCATATCCGAACCTAAAAATTTCTTATAAGTTATATTTTCTAAAATTTTAACAATCTCTAACCATTTTTGTAATATCAAAAAATTTCAAACTAATATATTTTTTAAAATCAAAATCAAAATTAATACTAAATAAATAAATAAATTGTAAGTGGAATATATGCAAATAGCACTGATCTTTTTTAGTCTAATTATTTTTAGATATGGCTTAGATATTCTGGCTTAAAGATAAACTTACATCATATGACAACTAGTTAAGAAAAAATGTTGATTTTGTTGTATGCGTAATCGTTATAGTACAGTACTATATAAATTATCAACACTACGCGTTCTTTTGTGTCGTGTAAAAGGTGAGCAATGAGATAAATAGACCAACAACTCCTTTTTTTCAAAGAAAAAAAAACGACCAACAACTTCGAACTAACACGTACGCTGTGCAATTTAGTAGAAACAAGAAGAAGAAATACTTTTGAGACAACCCAAAAGCAAAGGGACTTGACCGCAAAAAGAAAAAAAGGAGTTGACCGTAATTGGTTGACTCTGCATTTAGACCTTGCGACCCCGAACCGGTTTTGGTGCTAAATGTGTCTTAATCACACGTCACACTATATATATGGACGTTGCTTTTCTTCTTCTCTTTTTGTTGTAAATATGGTTGCTTTCTTTGACCGTCATAAATCATAATATTAATTTTTAACGTAGTAGTGTTATTAATTGATTACAAAGATGTTTGGACCAGTGGAAAATCAATTTAATCACAACTTATCTTAATCATATTGGCTTTTGCACTATCATAATCGTAACCGTATTATTTAAAGTTTAGTGACCCACACCCACCAAACTCGAATGTTATAGATTTGATTTGACTTGTGAAACCCTCTAAACCAGGCCGAGATACTTTACAACTTTTCGATCGTTTACTTGTTACGATGCTTGTAATCTAGTGGTTCCACGCGATCTTACATAAAAATATGGCCGAAACAAAGATGAAATTTTTGATAGCCGACTTTGGTGTTACTATACACAATTACACATGTAATAACAGTGGAATAGCGCTTTGCAGTCATTCTTTATTATTTTTGATCTGTATATCTCCTACATTCTATATTAACATTATATTATTGATTATTGATAATAATAGAAAGTCATATCTCAAATTTCACTCCGACATTGAAACAAATAATCGATTAAAAAAGTGATCATGTGTTTAGTAAAATAAAATTAAAAGTACCTGAATCTTCAACTGAAAACAGATCGATCGTAGCAGACTAGACTAGTTGAAGATAATGATTTGATTTCACAATTGTAGTACTTACTTGGGTGTGTATTTCGTAACATATTTTGTTGTTCTTATTTTTTATTTTTTGGTAGAAGACGGGGACAATGTCCCTTTTGTTGTTCTTATAGTATATTTTATAGATCTGCCTCTTTCAATAGAAAAAGCACACAGACCAAGAATATTTAAATACTATACTACTACTGTTTATCCTAAACAGAAAAATCTGTTGACCGTAGAAAAAAAAAACTAATTGTATCACCAAAAATCGACGACGTATTCAAAGATGCCCCACACGCTCCGTGCGTAACGCCGTGCGTCTATTAACACGGTCACATATGTAATGTTAGTATGTAAGTGTGTATGCAACTCCTAACAGTGAATTATCACAAAGTATAGAAGTTGTAACTTGCAAGTACAATTTGATAATCAATACGAATTACGAAGGACGTATTCAAAGTTGCCCCACACGCTAGTATATATACAAAATATATTAACAAATAAATGTAACAATGAAAAAATGAAAATCAAGAGCTCGTGTGGTTTGAATTTGTATGGTTTTAAATCCGAGGAAAACGTAAAACCTTTGAATCAAGACTCAAAGAAAAATCTTCACTGCGTATCCTAAGGTCCAATCCAAAATTTGTTCTCACCAAAAAAATAAATCTAATAATTGCATCATATATTATATATCGATTAATATATATATAGACGACAGATGGGCAAAGAAGAGACATCATTTACCAGAAACAGAGTTCTTCTGTTGTCTTTAATAAGTGTCTCTGTTTTCAAAAACATTCTAGGACACTTCTTCAGATCGTAACAGTGTAAGCATCTTCCTCAATCTTTGGATTGCAACTGAAAACATTTTCATTTCTTCATCTCCTTTTCTGAATTATTACAATACTTTTAAAAATTTACAGGTAGCTTTAATGGCTTTGTCTTTTGTTCACTTACAAAGAGACAACAGTTTCAAGAAAGATTCACAAGAGTGTGTAACACCAAGAATTCGAAAAACCCCCGTAAACATGTGTCTGGAGAAAACTTTATCGTTCAAGGATTTGGTCGTTCAGGGGAACAATTTCAGAGATGAGAATTGCGGGGTCAAAACGAGAAAAGGTATAAACTTAAAGGGTCCTAAGCCAGATAACATGATTCTTGAGAGGAGTCTCTCGTTCACGAGCCTAGTCCAAGTGGATCACAGAGGAGACGACGAAAGAGGCTCGTCTCCGAAACGAAGGAACAGGGGTAGAATGGGGAATTTAACGGCGTTAAGTTTACCACAACCGACGCCGTTTTGGTCTCCTAGACCGTCAACGGAGCTCGACGCAGCCGCCGTTACGTTACAAAAGGTTTACAAGAGTTACCGAACGCGTAGAAACCTTGCTGACTGTGCAGTTGTTGTTGAAGAGTTATGGTACGTTGAGTTCTACTTTTTTTATGAAACAACCCCGGCCCGTTAATTTCAATTTATACATTTAACCCATGTTGATATGAAATTATACTTATTATGTGTGTGTTTGGTTCAGGTGGAAAGAATTGGAATTGGCAGCGTTAGAACCGAACAAAACCAGTGAGAAACCGGAGTCGGCTGTATCAAGGTGGGCAAGAGCTGGAACAAAAGCAGCAAAGGTAATTGAAAAGCAATTAGGAAAATGATAAATTAATTTATGTCATATACATTATCATTAATAATTGTTTGTTTGGGTTCATAGGTGGGGAAAGGATTGTTGAAAGATGATAAAGCACAAAAATTAGCATTGCGGCATTGGTTAGAAGCCGTAAGTTTCGGCTTTTCTTCATGTTACTTTAATACATATACACATTACTATGAATCTATGATCGTATATAACAGTTCTTTCTTTTTTGTACAGATTGATCCACGTCATAGGTACGGGCACAACTTACACTTATACTATGATGTCTGGTCAGAAAGCGAGAGTACTCAGCCTTTTTTCTTCTGGTAAGTTTTAACATAGTCAATATTTATTTATTTCGAATGTTCTTCCTTAGTAAATGGAGCTGATTTGATAGCAAACCTTTTGAATGATAATACTAAAGGTTAGATATTGGAGATGGCAAAGAAGTCAACCTCACCAAATGTCCAAGGACCCTACTTCAGCGTCAATGCATCACTTACCTTGGTCCGGTATGTATACTATGTTATTTGGTTTATTCCGGTTATCAGAAACAAAAGACAGGTTTTAACTTGGTTCGGTTCAATTAACAGAAAGAAAGACAAGCTTACGAAGTGGTAGTGGAAAATGGAAAATTAGTCAACAGACAAAGCAAGAACCTTGTGGAGACCGTTGAAGGAACAAAATGGATCTTCGTGCTGAGCACGACGAGAACACTGTACATTGGTCAAAAGCAAAAAGGTCGGTTTCAACATTCAAGTTTTCTCTCCGGCGCCGCCATTACTGCCGCCGGTAGAATTGTTTCACACGGTGGAGTTTTAAAAGCTGTGTGGCCGTACAGTGGTCATTATCGTCCAACGGAAGAGAATTTCAGAGAATTTATCGGTTTCTTAAAAGAAAGAAACGTTGATCTCACTAATGTCAAGATGAGTGCCATTGACGACGATGATCATCTGATCTACAGAAGCACTAATCCGTCGAAGGTGGCGGTGAAATCTGACGGTTCTGATGAAACTAAAACCGTCAAGGTTGATCCGACGGCTAGAGATTTCAGAGAACAAAAACGCTTGCCGTGCAATTGGAGTACTGGAAATGGTCCTAGGATCGGGTGTGTGCGGGACTACCCAATGGATCTGCAGACGCGGGCGCTTGAACAAGTCAACCTTTCTCCTCGTGTGGTCAATGGTACAATGGGATTATTTGGCCCAATACCTTCACCAAGGCCCAGTCCGAAGATTCGTCTCTCTCCTAGGCTATCTTGCATGGGTCTTCCAAGCCCGAGAAACTAATTTCCGATTTTTCCTAATCTGATCAATCAGATAATTTAATTTTTTGAATATTCCTTCTTTTTCTTTTTTTTTTGCAGTCTCCTAATATGGGGGTGATTCTTTAATTAGAGTACAACTTGTACTCATTCAAATAATTTAATTCTACATGTATCTTTTTGAGGTTTATAACCGTTTATTTACTTTGTAACATTTACATCAATAATCATTATTTTCTTCAAACAATTACACCAGATAGAATACGATTATACATATAAAATATAAAATAATGTGTAATTATAACTATTTGCTCGTGGAAATATTTTAAGTCTCCTCGTACAGCGTATGATGAGGATTTAGACCAGTAAAGTCAAAATACGGAGAAAAACTGAAAAAACAAAAAGTCACGTGCGGATTACGTTTTGTATTTGACTCATAATGATGGATTGAAGTCACGTGCCTAACGATCTTTACCGCTCACCAACGGCACGCGTAGCTCTCACGCTTGGTGACCCAATTCTTACTCGCAGCCAATCCAAATTAATTACAATTTTTTTTATTTAAAATGTTCTTTTTTTTTTAACTCCACGCGTGTTATAACCTTCGAATACCGAACTAAACCGGAAAATCTAACAACCGTCATGAATTAAAAAACTCGTTATAGCCGATAATTAAATTGGTTGTATCAAAGTGATAAATGAATGGGTTTAACATAACGCATTGTTTGAAATTTGAGATGATGTTAGCTAGTGTGGTTAATAAGGAATTATTAACCGGGTTTTGGTTTAGTGAAACCGGGATAATTTGGAACCGTGCGAGCTGAGGAATAATTAGTAGTACCTGTAAGGAAAGAGAAAAAGGAAAGAGGAGAGAAGAAAGAAAAGGAAAAGACCCAAACTTTGAGAAACACCTTCATTCTCTTCCCATCAAAGCTTCCCTTTTATCCTCGTTTTTTTCAATTCGCGTGAAGAGAGAGAGAGAGAGAGAGTTAAAGCAAGAAGAGAATCGACATTACGAATCTTTGTTCCAGATCGTGAGGAGGAGTGGGAAGAATGAAGAGGACTATTTTCTTCTTCCATGTTTCAGCCCTAATTTTGGAGGATTGAATCTTTCTTAATTTCTTTTCTGGAGATTTTTTTTTTTTGGGTTTGCGCTGCTGATTCCGGTGAATAAGAGACTTCTTTTTGGAGGGCACGAATTTGTTTTTTTTTTTTTTTGGAAAATAGAAATATAAAATTTTCTCCTTTTGAGTCGGCGTTGAGGTTGAGAGATTATAATAGTTTAGGGTTTTGGTGAATTGGAATCGTGATTATCAATGGAACCTCGTGTGGGAAACAAATATCGTCTCGGCCGGAAGATCGGAAGCGGTTCATTTGGAGAGATCTATCTCGGTTCGTCTTTGAATTGATTAGTTTTACTATTTAAAATGTTCATGAAGCTTTTGTTGAAATTAGAGTTTTCTAAATCCCTAATTTTGTTGAAATGTGGTTTCTTTAGGTACTCATATTCAAACGAATGAAGAAGTCGCAATCAAGCTTGTGAGTTCTTACTGCAAACTTTGTTTTTTTTTGTTGTTGTTAGGAATATTGTGAAGATTCTTATTTGCAGATAGAGACAATGTAGGTTGTTTACTTTAAAAACAATGATAGATTAACTTCTGAAGTTGGATTTGGACTTGGGTTAGAGCTT
This sequence comes from Erysimum cheiri, assembly GCA_900406345.1. Classification (NCBI taxonomy): domain Eukaryota; kingdom Viridiplantae; phylum Streptophyta; class Magnoliopsida; order Brassicales; family Brassicaceae; genus Erysimum; species Erysimum cheiri. Next base: position 38,319 of record OVAQ01000177.1, on the reverse strand, counting down.
AAAAACATTTATTGAGTTGCTTAAATTTGATCAGCATTGAAGAGACTTTGGTACAAAAGTCCAATCCTCACTAGACTCTCAAAGCAACTATCATGTTTATGGATAATGTTTATACTCTTTTCTTTGGCAGGAAAATGTGAAGACTAAACATCCGCAGCTGCTCTACGAATCAAAGTTATACAGAATTCTACAGGGAGGAAGTAAAATTTCGTTTCTGATAAACTATCTCACGGTTCTCATTTGCTCTTTTATAATCATGTCCTTAATCTCTTATGAACCTTTGATATGGCAGCTGGTGTTCCAAATGTGAAGTGGTTTGGTGTTGAAGGTGACTATAATGTTCTGGTGATGGATTTACTTGGGCCTAGTCTTGAAGACTTGTTCAATTTCTGTAGCAGGAAGCTTTCCTTGAAGTCAGTACTCATGCTAGCAGATCAAATGGTAGATCTCTTTTGTCTCTTTATGTGACCTTTCTTCCTGAGATTAGTTTACTGATTGACTCCTTTTCTTCCTATATGTTCAGATCAATCGTGTTGAGTATTTTCATTCAAAATCTTTCCTTCACCGAGATCTTAAGCCAGACAATTTCCTCATGGGTTTAGGAAGGCGCGCAAACCAGGTTTCCTTCACCTAAGCTTTCATTTTTGTTCTCATTTTACCTTTAAAGTTGATCTCTGAAGTGACTCTTTTTTTCCTTTTGCTAAAGGTATACATCATCGACTTTGGTCTAGCTAAGAAATACCGGGATAATACTACACATCAGCACATTCCCTACAGGTGAGACAATCGAATCAACTTGTAATCAGTCTGCGTTTCTTTCGTCCTACTTACAATTCGAAATTCACCCGTCATTTCTTATTTTGTAGAGAAAATAAGAATCTCACTGGAACTGCAAGATATGCTAGTATGAACACTCACTTGGGAATTGGTAAGCTTGACATAAACCTTGTTTTAAATGTTTTGTGTTTTAATGCTCCCAGCACTCCCCTTGTATTAATGTATTTTTTCTTTTGTCTAGAGCAAAGCCGAAGAGATGACCTAGAATCCCTTGGTTACATTCTCATGTATTTCCTTAAAGGAACGTGAGTATTATTACTTACACGCCTCGTTGTTTCACTTTGTTCTTCTTATACCTTATTAGAACATTTTCCTTGTTTTTTAAAGTCTTCCATGGCAAGGACTTAAAGCTGGAACCAAGAAACAAAAGTATGAGAGAATCAGCGAAAAGAAAGTCTCTACATCAATTGAGGTAAAGTCTCAATCACAAAGTTTGATCCTTTATCTCAAACGTCACACTTTTTTCCCTTAACAATTTGCTCATCTTCCACCAGTCTTTATGCCGCGGTTATCCATCCGAATTCGCATCTTACTTCCACTACTGCCGTTCGCTTCGGTTCGACGATAAACCAGATTACAGTTACCTCAAAAGAATATTCCGGGATCTCTTTATTCGCGAAGGTTTTGCAGCTTTTCTTTCTCTCTCAAATCCCCGTGTTTTCCAAATCCGCACTTTCTAACATTCTGTCTTTCGCAGGGTTTCAATTCGATTATGTCTTTGACTGGACAATATTGAAATATCAACAGTCACAACTAACGGCTCCTCCATCCCGTGGCCTAGTTAGTCCCGCTGTTGGAACTAGTTCAGGTTTGCCTCCCGGACTAACCAGCATCGATAGATACGCAGGTGAAATATTGAAAACAGATGAGCTCTTGAATGAATCAAATGTTTCGAACTAAGCAGAAAACTTAGTAAGTTGCGTTGTTTGTTTGTTTGAAGGCGAGGAAGAAGGAGGGAGACCACCAATGGATTCATCAAGAAGGAGAATGTCAGGAGCTCTTGAAAACTCTGGCAACTTGTCATCTAGAGGCCCAATGGTATGAAATATTTGCTCTGTTTTCTTCTTTTCTCTCTAACACGACAGCAAATCTTAAAAAAAAAAAGGGATTCTAAATATATGTTTTGTTTGTTAACAACAACTTTTTGATGGATTATATATAACAGATGCCAAGCTCGTCGCTGTTCGCACAATCAGCAGGATCATCGAGAAGAGTAACGTCGGAGGAGCTACAGAGATGCCGTACGGGCGCCGGATTAAGAAACTCTCCGGTGGTTCCAACGTCGGAAGGAAAAAGATCTTCTTCCACAAGAAAACATTACGATTCTGCGATCAAAGGCATTGAGACTCTCCAAGTCTCCGACGAAAGGTTTCACCACCACTGATCATTTCATCGCTTAGCAAAGTTGTCGTATTTGTTCTCAGCTTTTATATTGGAGGAACGAGAAAATTTGCTGTTTTCGTTTTTTTTTAATATATTTTCCTAATCGTTTCTTTTTTTGTTTGTTTTTACTACAAGGAAAGTTAAATTCAGTGTTTGGAATTGGGACATCGTATACTATATTATTAAGTTATACTAGCTTTTAGCAATAGTGAAAATGTTCTTTTTCTCCAGCAAAAATACTAGTATGATGACCCTGCGATTCATTTAAGGCAATCGCGAATTTTCAATTCTCGTCGGACACGACCACTGAATTGATCACCGCTAGAGAAAAATAGAAAAATCACTGCATGTTAAAAAAAAAATAATCACTGTATCTAGTGAAAGAACGGGGTTAAATTAAAATAAAAAGGAATAAAGAGGGGGCAAAATGCAATAAACATGAAGTATAAGATTTTATCCGGCCATTACTTGACGACGCATCACGCCCTTTGTCTTTTCTCTTCTCAGAAGAGTTTGCTCGTTCTGGAACCCTAATCCCGTTGGTTTCGAATCAGCTACATCGTCCCAGAGATCTGTTTGTTCTCTCTTCAAGGATCTGTAATCCGTGCAAATCTGCGGATTCTTCTGTTCGGGAGAAATCGGTTAGTCGTAAATCTTCAGCTTTTTGTTTGATTTTGATTTCGTAAGATCTGATCGGTAGGTGGTCTAATTGCTGGATTTTTCTCCCGTTAAGTTCATGAGTAGCCCAGGGAAATGAAAAAATTGATCTGCCTTGCTAGATTTAATTGTCTTGAGTTCGATCTCTGCTCGATTTTAGCATGTGGATGTGACATTTTGGAAGAGTTTACAAAGAGCTATTTAGAAATGCATTGGCGAATTTCTTCTATGTTGATTTGTCGTTTGGTATAATGTTTCACTCGGTAGTGTTCTCAAACTTAGCTGGTAAGTTATGTAATTGCAGGAAATGGCCGACAACAGTTCACCACCTGGCTCTGTAGAAGAGAAAGCAGATCAAATTGTTGAAGCAAATCCACTGGTCAAGGATGATACTTCACTGGAAAACATAGTTCGAAGGTTTCAGGATTCAATGTCTGAGGCAAAGACCCATAAGTTCTGGGAGACTCAACCTGTTGGGCAGTTTAAGGATATCGGGGATACAAGTTTGCCTGAAGGTCCAATTGAGCCTGCAACTCCGTTATCTGAGGTCAAGCAAGAGCCGTACAACCTTCCTTCTGTTTACGAATGGACCACATGCGATATGAACTCTGATGAGATGTGCTCTGAGGTATACAACCTTCTCAAGAACAATTATGTTGAGGATGATGAGAATATGTTCAGGTTCAATTACTCCAAGGAGTTTCTAAGGTGGGCATTGCGTCCACCTGGTTATTACCAGAGCTGGCATATTGGAGTTCGTGCTAAGACCTCGAAGAAACTTGTTGCTTTCATCAGTGGTGTGCCAGCAAGAATCAGGGTGCGTGACGAGGTTGTTAAAATGGCAGAGATCAATTTCTTGTGTGTTCACAAGAAGCTCAGGTCTAAGAGACTTGCTCCTGTCATGATCAAGGAGGTGACCAGAAGGGTTCACTTGGAGAACATATGGCAAGCGGCTTATACCGCAGGAGTTATACTTCCTACACCAATCACCACCTGTCAATACTGGCACAGGTCATTGAACCCGAAGAAGCTCATTGATGTTGGGTTTTCAAGGCTTGGTGCAAGAATGACAATGAGCAGAACTATAAAACTCTACAAGTTACCAGATGCACCGGTCACTCCTGGATTCAGGAAAATGGAACCACGCGATGTCCCTGCTGTTACACGGTTGCTTAGGAACTACCTTAGCCAGTTTGGAGTCGCGACTGACTTTGATGAGAACGATGTCGAGCATTGGCTACTTCCGAGAGAGGATGTTGTGGACAGTTATTTAGTAGAAAGCCCCGAAACTCATGATGTCACCGACTTCTGCAGCTTCTACACTCTACCTTCAACAATCCTCGGTAACCCAAACTACACCACATTGAAAGCTGCTTATTCTTACTACAATGTGGCCACGCAAACCTCTTTTCTTCAGCTGATGAATGATGCGCTGATCGTCTCAAAGCAAAAGGGTTTTGATGTGTTCAACGCTTTGGATGTGATGCACAATGAGAGTTTCTTGAAAGAGTTGAAGTTTGGACCAGGAGATGGACAGCTTCATTACTATCTCTATAATTACCGCTTGAAAAGTGCGTTGAAGCCATCAGAACTTGGGCTTGTTCTCTTATAAGCTCAATAACTTGCTTTGATGGGTATTAGTTTGGTATCAACAAACTTGAAGTTTGGTGTTTTTTTTTTCTCTTTTCCATTTGAACTATTTGCTCCCATGGGTTACGGAAACTGAGTTTTAATTCTTTTGGCAATGCAATTTTGAATTTTCTGCAAGTATGCTTTTGTTACTTCGTACTTTGAGCATATGAGGATAGCGTTGACATTGACAAGTAAAATCAACGTAAATATGCAGAATGATTCTTAAATCACGAAAGTGAAAGACTCAATAAAATGGTTTATAGAATTTTTTTAAAGGAACTACTTTTACAAATCTTAAATGGTAAAAAAGGTAATTCTTACAAATATACCACGTTTTTTTTTCCAAAATATCATTACTAGTTTTGTTTTTCAAAAATCAAAACAAAAACTAGTAATAAATATTCAACACCTCCGAACGTTATTAGGTGTGAGTGTGTCTTTGTTTCAGGCCCAATAGTAAGTTTGCCCATCTAGCGGACTAGCGCCAATACACGTTGTGTCGTCCTTTTTGTTTTTCTGTTTTTGGAAAAACAAACACGTTGCGTCGTCCTTCTGCATCAATTGCACAAACCTATCGAATACGGCCACGTGTAATCATTGAAGAAGGACGTTTAGGCAGATATTCACCAATGAAAGAATTACACGTCACCAATAGAGTCCTTTCGTAGCCCCGGTTTTATCCTTATTATCGTCCTCTCGTCCTTTAAGGCTCTTCCAAGTCGTTGTGAGGAAATTTTTATTTGAGATTTTTTTCCAAATATTACAGAAGGAAATTTTAGATTCCCCTTTCTGCTACACCTCACTGGACCTATAACAATGGGAGCCTAGAGGAATTTTCTTCTTCGTGCTGATTTTTTTTTAATATCTTAATTTGTTTGGAGGAGAGGAAAATGGAGTGTGTTGGAGCTCGGAATTTCGCTGCAATGGCGGTATCAGCTTTTCCGTCGTGGAGTTCTCGAATGAGATTTCCGGTGGTTAAGAGTTACAGGTTTAGGAATATTCGTTTCGGATTGTGTAGTGTCAGAGCTAGCGCCGGCGGAAGTTCCGGTAGTGTGGCGGTGAGAGAGAATTTCGCTGACGAAGAAGATTTTGTGAAGGCTGGTGGTTCTGAGATTCTGTTCGTTCAAATGCAGCAGAATAAAGATATGGATGAACAGTCTAAGCTTGTTGATAAGGTCTGTTGATGTTTGCCTTGCCTTGTTTAGGAAGAAAACGAACGATCTCGTAATCTTGATTTTGATTTGATTATAGGTTTTCAATTGTTCTTGCTGGCTTCTGATCTTACTAGTCATATCAATTTGAATTCAATTCTGGATTTGGAGCTTATCTCTGGGAATTTGATTGATTGTGGTTTTTTACAGTTACCTCCTATATCAATTGGTGATGGTGCATTGGACCTAGTGGTTATTGGTTGTGGTCCTGCTGGTTTAGCCTTGGCTGCAGAATCAGCTAAGCTAGGACTTAAAGTTGGACTAATTGGCCCAGATCTTCCTTTCACTAACAATTACGGTGTTTGGGAAGATGAATTCAATGGTATAGGTTTCACTAATATTGTTCTTCGATCATTCAAGTCACTATCTTCATGGTTAATGTAATAATTTTGTATGAAATATGTTGTTACTGTTTAAGATCTTGGGCTGCAAAAATGTATTGAGCATGTTTGGAGAAATACTATTGTGTATCTGGACGATGACAATCCTATTACCATTGGCCGTGCTTATGGAAGAGTAAGTCGACGTTTACTTCACGAGGAGCTCTTGAGGAGGTAAAGAATGGTTCCACTCTGCACCTTTGGAGAGACATTTCTCTTGTTATTTTTTTATCTCCTGCCCTTGAACTGTTAATGAACATAATAAGTTATTAATTTCTCCCAGGTGTGTCGAGTCAGGTGTCTCATATCTTAGCTCGAAAGTTGAGAGCATAACAGAAGCTTCTGATGGTCTTAGACTTGTTGCCTGTGAAGGTGATACCATCATTCCGTGCAGGTACAAGACTGGAACCAGAGATAATACTATTTTGGTTTTAATAAAACGTTTTGGAGCACCGTGAAGGTTCTGACTTCTAGCAAATGCAGGCTTGCCACTGTTGCTTCTGGAGCAGCTTCGGGAAAGCTCTTGCAATACGAAGTTGGTGGACCTAGAGTCTGTGTCCAAACTGCATACGGCGTGGAGGTGGAGGTATAGTTTTGAATATGATATTCCATAGCAGTAACTATATCTATATGGAGGAGTTATTGAGACTGTTCTTCTATTTGAAATCTTCAGGTGGAAAACAGTCCATATGATCCAGAGCAGATGGTTTTTATGGATTACAGAGATTATACAAACGAGAAAGTTCGGAGCTTAGAAGCTGAGTATCCAACGTTTCTGTACGCCATGCCTATGACAAAGACAAGACTATTCTTTGAGGTTCTCTGTGCTGTTTCTCTGTCTCCTTCTATTTTAATAGTTATAGTGAAAAGTATGTTGCTTATCAGCTGGAAATCCTTGCAGGAGACATGTTTGGCCTCAAAAGATGTCATGCCCTTTGATTTGCTAAAAAAGAAGCTCATGTTAAGATTAGAGACACTAGGAATTCGAGTTCTAAAGACTTATGAAGAGGTAAATCTATACATAGGAAAAAGTAAAAGCTTCACTTGTGAACAACATAAAAACTTCTGTTTTGCTTTGTTAATTCGTTTAATATAAAACTTTAGGAATGGTCCTATATCCCAGTTGGTGGTTCCTTGCCAAACACCGAACAAAAGAATCTCGCCTTTGGTGCTGCCGCTAGCATGGTACATCCCGCAACAGGTAGTTAGAGCAAGCCTTGACCGGAGTTGCGGGGTATTCCCATCTTGAATCTGCACCATCTCTGACTTAACTTTTTCTCAATTAAACAGGCTATTCAGTTGTGAGATCTTTGTCTGAAGCTCCAAATTATGCATCAGTCATCGCGGAGATACTAAAACAAGAGTCTACTTCCTTCACCAAACACATCAACAGTAATATATCAAGACAAGGTGAGCTATATAAACCACCGAGTTAACTATGCTTTCAGAAAATTATAAACCTTCCATTCTCGATTTTTTTGGCAGCTTGGGATACTTTGTGGCCACCAGAGAGGAAACGACAAAGAGCATTCTTTCTCTTTGGTCTTGCACTCATAGTTCAATTCGATATCGAAGGCATTAGAAGCTTCTTCCAAACTTTCTTCCGCCTTCCAAAATGGTAAGCATCCCATTTTAAGACCCTGATTCTATAACAAACAATGTTTTGAAAACACGAAAAATTGATTGGTCATTTCACTTGGCCAGGATGTGGCAAGGGTTTTTAGGATCAACATTAACATCAGGAGATCTCGTTCTCTTTGCTTTATACATGTTCGTCATTGCACCAAACAACCTGAGAAAAGGTCTCATTAATCATCTTGTCTCTGATCCAACCGGAGCAACCATGATTAGAACCTATCTCAGACTATGATTCTCTCCTAGACTCTTGGGTTTGTGTGTATATATATTATTTATCTAAATAATCGATCGAAGAATGGAATGTGGGTTACTAGGAAGTTGGAAACAACGTTGTATAGAATCTATGGAGTGATCGAAATGGAAATCGAAAAGAAAACAAAAAAAATCAGTCTTGTTTTAAGGTAAGTGACTGAGAATTGAGAGAAAGACCTTGTGAGTTGTGATAGTCTTCATTGTTCGTCGGAAAAAAACTCAAAATCTCAATTTTCTCATTACGAGTTAGATTCTTCTACAATGTCCAAAGTAGGGCATGTCTTTTTCTGTTGTCAACTGTTGAAAGCATGTTTCAATCCATTTTATTTGGCAGAAATATTTTACGATTGCTAGTTTATTTAAATATGATCGTTTTCGTGTTATTTAGTGCAAATACTCATTAATCTATACACTTCGTTTTCTTTATAAATTTCCCGTCCGGAAACTGGGAATATTGGATTAGTGGATATTGCAAGTGGTATGTGTGCCGTCTTTTAATCATTTATCTATAATAACAAGAACAGAGAATTTTACCAAAANAAAAAAAAAAAAAAAAAAAAAACAAGAACAGAGAACAAGTATATGTTCGTTGCATCACATACAGAATCTTAGAACAAGCAATATATATTTATCTAAATAAAATTAATCAATCCAATGAAAATTCTTCTCACCCCTTTATAAAACCGTTACTAGTCAATAATATCAATTTTTAAACTCCCTATGTGCACATTTATTCAAAATGAATTGTATAATTTTGCTAATGTCAACCCCTAAAAAAATACGGAACATTTCTTGTTAATCATTCCTTAATATTGACAATAATATAAAATTTAGGCTCTAGCCTTGATAATTTATCAACAAAACGACAATTTCTTAAATTTCACCTAAATACAAGCCCCATTTATTATAACAGAAACAAATTTTCGAAAAAGACTTTTCTAATAAGTAGGCGCTTCACGAGTCAATAAATACATCACCCACTTTAATTTTTTCCATCAAGTCAACCTTACGCGGGTCTTCTCCAAAACCCAATTTTCCTCGCAATTTTCATCTGAAGAGAAGAGTTAGTTTCATTTTCATGGTGGTGATGACGAACAAGTTCTTCGAATCAATCGGCGGCGCTCCGTCTTATTCTTCCATTTCCGTCGCCGTTAAAGGATCCGTCGGTGACTCCGTCGGAGGAGCTGCTAGCCGTCGTGCTCTTCGTTGGACCGTCGAAAATTTCCTTCCAAATATTGATCGATTAGTTCTTGTTCATGTCATGCCTACCGTCACCAGTATTCCATCTCCTTGTAAGTCTCAATTCGAACATTTTTGTTCAAATTAGTTTCATCTATTTCGCGATTCATGAGAAATTACCGAAATCTTGTTTGTTTTTTGAAGCTGGATCGAAGATTCCAGTGGAGGAATTGGAAGAGAGTGTTGTGTCTATGTATAAACGAGATTTGAGGAAAGAATTTGAAGAGGTTTTTGTACCGTTTAAGAAGATCTGCAAATCCAACAAAGTAAGTTTTTGTGAAGACAATAATTGATACGGATTTTGAACTTTTGGGCTTATGAAATTTTACTGGTCAATGTTAGGTTGAGACTTTGTTGTTGGAGCATAATGATCCTGCAAAGGCACTTTTGAAGTACATGTCAGATACTGAGGTTGAGTGTTTAGTGATTGGCTCTTGCTCTTCAAATTTCCTCACAAGGTAATGTTTCAAAGCGAGTTTTGCTGAAAGTTATATCTATGGAATGTTTTTATTACTATTGTCTTGGTTTGTATTGGCTTGTGATGTAGAAGTATTTGTTTGTATATGGCATGATCTTGCTCAGATGTTTGGCTTGGTTTTGCCAGGAAAAAAGTACAAGAAATGCCATTAACGGTATTAGGAGAAGCTCCAGAGTCATGTGAGATCTATGTTGTTTGTAAAGATAGAATATTAACCAAATCAACCAATCAGTTTACTGCAGGTATGTCTCAGTCCCTAGAATTTCACTTCCAATTATCTAAACTGTGAATTTCACTTTCAGTTTTATTGATCTCCCTTGGGGTCTTTGTTTCTGTGTGAAACTTTCTATAGATTCGTCTTCTAGTTTCCGTATACCCGAAGGAGCTGAAGCTTATACAGAATCTTTCAGTCGCACACGGTCAGATAAGACAGGCTTGTCTGCTTCATCTTTATCATCCTCAGGCAGGAAGCGAATTGGAAGGCCTGCCTCTTTGCCGCATAGTCTTCCAACCTCTCGAGTGTTTTCTGATGCACAATCTTCAACTGATATTGGTTTGGTCAATGACGAAATCACTCGTTCTATCCTTAGACATAGTGCTGTTTCTACTAGTAAAAGGCAGTTGAAACCAATGAAAACACCAAAGGTGAAGCATTTAATGTATATACACCCTCTGTTGTGTTGATTCTTCTGTTACACAAAATGCATATGATTTTAATATCAAGACCTGTTTTTGCAGTTCGATGTTAAAGCTGAGGTGGCGCTGCTAAGGAAAGAAGTACAAACCACTCTTTCAATGTACAAACAAGCTTGTGAAGAGCTAGTTCATAGACAGACGCAGGTTGGAGTCTTTTAATACCCTTAGTTTCAAACATTTTGATAGTCTTTTGTCTTCATATATTTTCTCAGAATTCTTTCCGTAAAATGTTTTTGCATCTAATGGATTCATAAACTCAATCCCACGTTGTGACCTTAGGTCCAGTCTCTTTCCTCTGAGTGTATTAAAGAAACGGAAAAGGTCATCACTGCTCTAGAAAAAGAAGAGATGCGGAGGAAAGCAGCAGCGGAAGAGAAAGAAAAGCATTTAAAAGCTGTAAAAGAAGTTGAGGAAGCAAAATCGATGCTAGCCAAAGAGTTCTGCGAGAGGCAATTAGCCGAGCTAGATGCCCTCAAACAGTCCATAGAGAAACAGAAAGTCATTGAGCAACTCTTCTTGAGAGACGGGCGGTACAGAAAGTACACAAAAGAAGAACTAGCTGCTGCTACAGATAATTTCTCTTCCCGTAAAATTATCGGCGAAGGAGGATATGGAAAAGTGTACAAATGCAGTCTTGATCATACCCCAGTAGCTCTTAAAGTGCTCAAACCCGATTCAATCGAAAAGAAAGAGGAATTCTTAAGAGAGGTAGATTACAAAGTAATCTCATTTTCTAATAACAACAGCAGCAGCCTTTAACTCTGTGAGATCTGATATCCACTGTCCAATTTTTCTTGCAGATCTCAGTCTTAAGCCAGCTTCGGCATCCCCACGTGGTTCTTCTCCTCGGTGCTTGTCCTGAAAATGGCTGCCTCGTCTATGAGTATATGGAGAATGGTAGCTTAGATTGTCATATCTCTCCCAAAAAAGGAAAACCATCTCTCTCATGGTTCATCAGATTCAGAATCATCTATGAAACCGCTTGTGGCTTAGCTTTCCTCCACAACTCAAAACCCGAGCCCATCGTCCACCGTGACCTCAAGCCAGGCAACATTCTCTTAGACAGAAACTTCGTTAGCAAAATTGGCGATGTTGGACTCGCAAAACTCATGTCAGAAGAAGCACCAGACAGTGTCACAGTTTATAGAAACTCGATTATCGCGGGTACACTCTACTACATGGACCCCGAATACCAAAGAACCGGCACAATCAGACCAAAATCAGATCTTTACGCATTTGGAATCATAATTCTCCAGCTTTTAACCGCGCGGCATCCCAACGGTCTTCTTTTCTGTGTTGAAGATGCGGTAAAGAGAGGCTGTTTTGAAGATATGTTAGATGGATCAGTCAAAGATTGGCCCGTGGCCGAAGCGAAAGAACTTGCTCGCATTGCAATCAAGTGTTCGCAGCTCAAATGCAGAGACAGACCAGATCTTGACACACAAGTCTTGCCCGCTCTCAAACGGATTCTTGAATCTGCAAATAGCAGACTCAAGACAGAACAGGCTAACGTACGACCACCAACTCACTATTATTGTCCAATTCTCAAGGTAAACCGAACAACTCTCACAACACAAACAACCACAATTCTTAATGGTTCGGGTTTTAAAATGTTGGACTGGGTTGATGATACAGGAAATAATGGAAGATCCACAGATAGCAGCAGATGGATTCACATACGAAGGAAAAGCGATAAAGGCATGGATTCAGAAACATCAAGATGTGTCTCCTGTGACTAAGCATCGGCTCAAAAATACCGATCTCACACCGAACCACACTCTCAAATCGGCTATACAAGAGTGGCGATCTCGTTCTCGCTTAGACCTCTCCACTACTCTTGGCTCGTTTTGATCACACTAAATAAATTTTTATATATACAATATAGTATAGTTTGTATATACTAAATACCCTGAACTTGTTTGAATCGGGTGTATCATGTCTGTAAACATTTATTGTGTTCTAAATTATAAGTCAACAACGATGTGGGTTGCTTTTCTCAGTTCTATACTGAATGGATCTATTGGGTACGTAACATAGTACAAGCTTGAATGGAATTGATCCAAACATGGTTTTGAGGTAAGACTCAAACAGTATGATGAGTATCTACAACTTATATAATATGAAGTAGCATTCATCTACAAAAAGACTCGAATCAAACTTGAGTGAACTCAAGAGCATTTGCGTCTGGATCACGAGTAAATATCGCTGGCCTCCCTGACTTACTCATTGTGTACTTAATCCCTACAAACAAAAAAACTTCTTTCAGAACAAATGGAAACATCTTTAAGCAAGAAAACAAGAAATAGATAATCAAAATGTATAGTTACCAGCTTTGTCCAAAATCTCTTTCAGATTTGAAACATCACGGATTGCTAAACAAGCATGTCGATCCCGGCCTCCGTGCTCGGGTCTACCTGTTAATGGATCAGGATTTGGAAGCTCCATAAGATGAATCATCTCTGAACCTACCCATAACCATGCTCCTCTATACGGCAGCTTATCGTGTGGCCTTGCCTCATTGATCTCAAGACCTAAAATGTTTTGGTAAAACTCAAGTGACCGTTCTAGGTTTTCGCAGAGCAGACCAACATGGTGAACCCCAACAACTCCATAATCTACAATCAACAATCAAAACCATAATCAAACCGGTTTAATCAGAAAAAATGGTGACATTTGCTCATAATGTTGTAACCAGAAGAAATGCTGATTCCTAATCGTAATTGAAGACAATCAAAACAAACCTTATGATCAGCTGAGTTCTTTAATCCGAAAACAAAAAAGGCGGGAATCGGTTAATTACCGGTTTTGTTGCTAAGCTCTTTCTCTTCTACGACACTAATCCCTTCAATTGATCCTTGTGCTTTATTAGCCTTCAAGCTACAAAACCTAACATTGAGCCTTTCTTTCCTCAGACTCTTCTTCTGAAACTCAAACCGCTCTCTCGTAGAGAGATTCGTGCAACTAACCTTCCAAATACCAAAAAAGATTCATCATATCACTCCAAGGAAAAATAATCGATTTACCCACAATCCTAATTTCTCTTCTCAATTCAATTACTTGAAACATAGAAGAAAAAAGCCCCTAAAACTTAAAATAAATTACAAAAAGTAGCAATATCTCGAGATCCTCCAAAAGGTAAGAAGAACCCTAAAAGAAAACTTTTTGGAAATCGAGTAAACTATGAGTGTGTAAAGAAGCTTATTTGTTACCTTTGGTCGTAAATCAAGTGAAGCTGAAGGTCTGAAAATAGACGCCATGGAAGAGAAGCTCTGATGTTTGATTTGTTAGGCTCAACACAAGAGTAGAGGTTTTTGTGATCTATGCAATAATATTTTCATGTTTTTGATTAGATTATTTTTTTGGGTCATGACAAAATTAAGGAGAAGAAAAACCTGAGCCACAGATCAAAGTGTACTCAAAAATCTGTCCATTTTTATCCAAATTGATGGATGTGAAAATTCTCAATTTGATTTCGTTGATTCAAATTGATGGATGTGAATTAATTTCGTACTGTGTACTCAAAAATCTGTTCATCACATGGGAAAATCAATTTCGTATTGTGTAATATTTACTAATTGTTAGGACAACAATCAGACTTTTTTGTGGAAACAATAAAGTAAAATTAGCAAAAGCATGTGGTGTGGTGGCAAGAGTCAAACAGTTTATTTATAAAAGTCATCAGAGATGTCGATGGGCCAGGCCCAGTCCAATATCTGATTCACATCTTGCTTTTTTTTATAGCTTTCTCTAAATTTCAGAAGACATAAAACATGTATTTTAAATTCTTACAAGAAATGGAACTCAGTCATAAACAAATTTCAAAACTGTAAGAACACTTTTCTTTTATATGAAGTTAGATGTTTTATATTTTATTTATAAGAATTAAGATTTATCTAATATTTATGTAATTTTTCATATTATCATTATGTAATTCAATCATGTGGACTAAATTTAATAAAACTAAAATAGTTATTGTTAAGATGTTATGTGACCGCTACTTTATTCCGTGTAGCAACTGATCATATCTCAAAATTTGCGACACATATACAATATGAACTGGTTTTTTATATCAAAAAGATAATTTACTACTTTATATGACAGCTGCGAGGAGACCCTAAAATTTTTGAATTAACTTTTAAAAAATTTGCATGAGTCTATCTACGTATATCCCCAAAAGAAAAATTAAATCAAACAGGTCACATGATTCATATCCATTAAATTATGTTAATCAAATCGTAAAAAAAACATAAAATTTATATCTACGTTTTAATATATTTATGATTGGTTCAGTGTATTTGATAGTATGAATTGGGTATTTTGTTTGTTGCACATCCAAAGATACTTTCATTCACATATCATTACATGGTCCAATATCTACGCAACACGTGGACTAAAACCATAGAGTAGTATTATTATTTTTAATTATGAAATGAATAAAAACAGAACCAAGAAGAAAAAAAAGAAACACAAGATATTTACGGAAGTTAAAGAGGGGTGTCTTTGTCAGTGCAATGAACATCTTCCTCATCTTTCCCGCCACCCCAACTAACAGATCTCTCACCGTACACGTCATCCTCTTTTTTGTTCACCAAATCTATGACTTTCTCTCTGTCTACGTGGCGACCATCCGTCTGTTTCCCGACAAGAGTGGGATCCATTTGATTGTTATTCTGAGAAAGGATTTTTAATTATCATTGTTTTTGAAAAAGAATCATCTGTTGACAACACAACACAACGCAACACACTTCTTTCCTTTGATTCTCCTTGTGTTTTTGGTATCCATCCACCCGAATGTCATTATTTTATTTTAAAACTCTCTATCCACAAATGTAAATTTTCATTTTTTTATCTGATTATGGAATTGATGGTATATTTATCATGTATCGTAATTGGAACTATTCAGACAACCATGATAAAAATAACTTTAAATGTTATTAAGAAAATGCGTAAGTGTTCATTGTGATTATTACCATTCATTTTAATCAATCTATTCTATTACTCTTATGCGTTTTGTTTGTTTTTTTTCCACTTTTCTTATTCCATTACTTTTCCTCCGTTTTCATATTGATTTTCAAGTTTTTTTTCTCAATTGAGACTTATGTACTAACTTGGTAATTGATTACATATTTAAGAAACATTTTTGATTAATTCATAAGAAAATGTTTTGTTGTAAGAATTTTTTTTTTGGTTTGAAATTTTGTGTCGAGGGTGTCGTTTTGAAATAGTTTAATTTAATTATAATGATAGCATTTTTAACATAAGTTAAAAAAATTTTGTTTTTGCTGATTTCATCATTTAATATAAACTTCAACACTCAAAAGCTTCTTTAATTTTTAATATGATGAAAATTCTTTTATTAGTTATTTTACATAATGTTGCAAATTTGCAATACGGTTTTTTCAATTAGAAGTCTTAGAAAATAATTCAGAAATTTTATAATTTTCTAACATTAATTTATTTATTCATATGTACCTCAAGTTTCTATCGGCATGTGGCATTATCAATTATATGAATAAACTGAAATTTTGTTTTTTTATGAAAAAATACCGTAAATAACACATGTGTCAGGTTCAGATTTATTCAAAATTATTTTTTTAAAAATTATAATGCAAGATATTTTGTTTTAGGAAATTGATAAAAATATGTATTCAAAGAACCGGGCCTTGTGGCCTAGTGGTAAAAGGGTCACATATGTGACTTCCGCCACCAGGGTTCGAAGCACGGCCACTGCGGTATTCACATACGTGCTGCAGCGTTCCAGGAGCCGACACGTGGAGAGTCATTTGATCGCCAACGTGGCTAGTCTGAGCGAACCGATAGCGGTGCAAACACGTGGACCCTTGCTCTGTCGGAAAACCGATAGCAGTACAAACACGTGGATCCTTGCTCTGTCGGCGAGCGTTAGAAAACCTGGGTTATCAAACAAACAAAAAAACTTCTATAAAGATACCCAATAATGGAGGGATGACTCAATAGTAAATGGAAGAAAAAGTACTGTATGTTATTTATGAGAGTGTTAACTATAGTACTTTTTTTGTTTCCATATAGAAAATTCAAAGTAAATATCTTTCTGATTATTTTTCTTGACTGAAACACATCTCCTATGTTGTTTAATAAATAAAAATCTCTCTCTATATATATCATACTCCTAATTTAAAACCAATTTTGCGTAAACTTTTTTTTTTTTCTTCTTTTTGTTTGTGAAGAAAGAAAAGAGTTTTCTTTTAAGTTTTAACTCAGCTGAAGGTGACAATAATTTTCCAAATTAATTGAGGAGAGAGAGATTGAGAGAAATAGAGAGAGAGATCAGAATCTCTAAATGGCTGAAACGAATTGCCCAGAATCCAGGAAACCCTGATTGAATTTTGTATTTCTGGGTGGTGATTTTCTCAGGAAAATTTAACCTTTTTTGGTCTTTAATTGGCATCTCTATCTGTTTCATGTGCTAGCTAAGGTTGTCTCACTTTCCTCTTATGAGTCATGAGTTTCTTGTCTTCATCTTCTCTAATAAAGTTAACACTCTCATAAATTTTTATGTTGAAATCTGTCGACTTTTCGTTTTTCTCTCTTCCACCGAAGCGTTTTTAAAAATCAAACATCTGTCTCTTTGAAAACATTAACAAAGTTTCGTTTTTTTTTGCTCACTACCCAATTTCGTCACCTTTCGTTGAATTTCTGATTTGGGTCTTTGTTGTGAGAGAGATCAAGAAAATCTTTAAGGTTTTTTTCTTTCATTAATGGACGAAGTTTCTCCTGCGGTCGCTGTTCCATTCAGACCATTCCCTGAGCCTCACGCCGGGATTAGAGGTTATTGCAACGGCGAATCTAGGGTTTCGTTACCGGAAAGTTCTTGTTCCGGTTCTGGGTCGTTAGACGAAGGAGCTATGGAAGATTCGTCCTTTGAGATTAACACGAGACAAGATTCATTAACGTCATCATTATCATCGACGTCGTCATCTGCTCTGGCAGGTGTACCGGATGTTACGGTGGATATCTCCGCTGGAGAAGAAATCAACGGCTCAGATGAGTTTGATCCGAGATCGCCGAATCAGAGTGAGAAGAAAGTACTGAGTAGAACAGAGAGTAGAAGTCTCTTCGAGTTCAAGAGTGTGCCTTTGTATGGAGTGACTTCGATTTGTGGAAGACGACCAGAGATGGAAGATTCTGTCTCAACGATTCCTAGATTCCTTCAAGTTTCTTCGAATTCGTTGCTCGATGGTCGTGTCACTAACGGGTTTAATCCTCACTCGAGTGCTCATTTCTTCGGTGTTTACGATGGCCATGGCGGTTCTCAGGTAAAAAAAATCGATTTGATTCGATTCAATTTGATCGGAAACTGCCAAAATCTTGGTTTTGAGATCTGAATTTGTATTGTGTAGGTAGCGAATTATTGCCGTGAGAGGATGCATCTGGCTTTGACGGAGGAGATAGTGAAGGAGAAGCCGGAGTTTTGCGACGGTGACACGTGGCAAGAGAAGTGGAAGAAGGCTTTGTTCAACTCTTTTATGAGAGTTGACTCAGAGATCGAGCCCGTTGCACACGCTCCGGAAACGGTGGGGTCCACCTCGGTGGTGGCCGTTGTCTTTCCGACTCATATCTTTGTCGCGAATTGCGGCGACTCGAGGGCGGTTCTATGCCGCGGCAAAACGCCACTTGCGTTATCCACTGATCACAAAGTAAGTAAAATGTCAAAAATGTGTTAACATATAGTTTAGGTATATTGCACAGTTCCTATGATTGACTGACTCTAAACAATTTATTTAGTAATATGCCTGAATTTTAATCATATCATGCTTTAGGAATTGTGGTTTCCTTTTATGGTGTTACCAATCATAGCCTATATCTATGGATTGGTCAACGTCCTTATAGCGTTTGGGTCTACATTTATGTGTAGCCGGATAGAGATGATGAAGCCGCGAGGATAGAAGCAGCTGGAGGGAAAGTAATCCGGTGGAACGGGGCTCGTGTTTTTGGTGTCCTCGCAATGTCGAGATCCATAGGTAATGCTTTAACTTTGTTGGAAAAATATTCAATGATTTTGGGTTTATTTTTGTATTAGTTCCCTTTACGTTATAAACCGTTGCAAACAGGCGATAGATACCTAAAACCGTCGGTGATCCCGGATCCGGAAGTGACTTCAGTCCGGCGAGTTAAAGAAGATGATTGTCTCATCTTAGCAAGTGATGGTCTTTGGGATGTAATGACAAACGAAGAAGTGTGCGATTTGGCTAGGAAACGGATTTTGTTATGGCACAAGAAGAATGCAATGGCCGGAGAGGCTTTGCTTCCGGCGGAGAAAAGAGGAGAAGGGAGAGATCCAGCGGCAATGTCCGCGGCGGAGTATTTGTCGAAGATGGCATTGCAGAAAGGAAGCAAAGACAATATAAGTGTTGTAGTGGTTGATTTGAAGGGAGTAAGGAAATTCAAGAGCAGATCCATGAATTGAAAAAGAAGGTTAGGAAGAAAATTGAAAAAAAAAAAGTTTTGATGGTGGGTAAAGTCTTTTAAAAAAAAGGAAAGATAAACAGGTAATAATTATATTATTAATTGTTTGTAATATCAGTTTCCTGCTTAATTTCTAATATTTCCTTTGTTATCTTCCCACCATTATTTAATCTTTTTTTTTTTTTTTTTTTCACTAACCTGATATAATGTACATTAGATAATGTAGCTTCCAAACAAAAATCCCCTTGTGTTTTTTATCCTGGGGTTAATTGTAATAATACGGCACTCGTTTACGTAAAGATCTAGTGTTATTATTTGATTTTGATGTACCATTACTTCTTTTTTTTTTCCAAATTAAATTTGTGTGTTGATAAGAGTTATATATATTTTTAAATATAAGCTTACATCATTTTTCTGTCAGTCAGATGTTAACTTGTTATGTTAAAGAGGAGAAGGTAGACATTTACCAAAACATTCATATTAGGTAGTCACCAGTCACCACCATATAATTTTTCATTTTGTTTTACTTTTCAAAACCAAAATTCAAACACCTCTATCAATTAAATTACAGCTACAAGCCTACAACACTAACCAATCTGAATGCTTGGAAAAAAAAAAGAGAAATCAAAACAGTTTGAAATTCGTTGAATTAATTAGAGAAACGTGCGAATTTTTAGGTTGTAGGTGATGGAGAAAAAATAATAACATACTTAAACCACAAGTTATATTGTAAAGTGGTGTGTAAGGCAAATTAATCCAAAAAAAGTCATCTTCTTATCACATCAACAATTAAACAGAGAAGTAATGAAATTTAACATCATACTATTTAAATGTCTAAAGTTAATAACTGTTCTTAATTTTTCAAAATTTGATCTCTTTGAATAACTTTTTTTTTATTAATTATTATTATGCTTAGTCTAAAACTAAAAGTATATGAAAAAAAATCATTGGTGGAGGTTTAGTAAAAGAGTGTTTATTACTTTCTCCACAGTTTCAATTTTGCTTCTTCAGCTTTAAACGCATTTAATGCGCCGACGAAGTTGAAGAGACACGATTCTTGTCTGATTTATCAGTTTCAGATTCGTTAAATCGCCAGATTCATCCCACTAGATTCTCTCCGGTGAGCTATTTTCGATCTTGTAGAAACACTGAGCTGAATTTTTAATTTGTTGAAGAATCAAATCGTATTCGAATTTGGTTACTGATTTGGGGATTTTGAATTATAGTGTGGTTTTTGGTTGCTGCTAGGGTTTCGCTCGAAGCTTACTTGTATTTTTGGTCTTTGTTGATTTTAAATGTATCTCTAGTGTTTGATTACTGCTTGTGTAATTCAGTTTTTTTTTTTTCATTACGAATGTAGGAAAATTGAAGATCTGGGTCATAAGCAATAGCTAGAGCATGGACGAAAGTAAGTATCTTTTTGCCTTTGTTTCATAATCATATGAGCTCTCTTAACTCTTCAACTATGAGCTATGAGGTTAACTTTAGTATCATATAGAATCAAAGAGCCCTCTTAACTCTTCAACTATGATCAAATGATATGAAATTTTGGGGGATTTAGTTGTGATTTGGTATGTACAATTAGCATTGTCTGGATTGAGACTGAGATTGTCAAATGTTTTTCCCCCATTTCCATGATGTTGTCTGAGTGAAAAAGCAAGTGTTGGAATCTACTGCAAAGTTTTTAGTGGATGAGCTATACATGTATTGCTTTTGGCCATTGTTTTGGATATACGCGTTCATCAATGTGTACAAGTAAATATTTGCATCTTTTTTCGTTGCAGATACTAAATTTGTATCCGGAAATGGTAGAAACGATCTGGTAAAATTCATTGCTGATAGGCATGCCAATCTCATGAGACCAGCCACTAGATATTATTCTGCTCTTAAAGGTAAGTACCACTACCTGTTTTACAATCTATTACCGCCTAGGCGCCTAGTCTTGTCATGTGTAGAAAGTTCTGAATTTTATTTTTACCCTTAGTGTTGTAATTAAGATGTGAAAGATGAAACATTCATGTCAAGGCTTTATAACCATGAACTCAGTAAAAGATATTGTCTCTGTTTTGATAGATGCTATGGCTCGTGGGAAAAGAAGATATACGCTTGTAAAAGATGTAGACGACATGGAAACAGGAGCATATGACAAACCTCTTCCATGCTTTGGTTGTGGCATCGGATGGTTCTCGTGAGTACTTGCTCTCCTGTTAATTCCGTTGATTGGTCTTAAGACCAATTCTAATTTAATCTTCACTTACCTTAAACAGCTTTCTCCTGGGATTTATGTTCCCACTTTTGTGGTACTATGCTGCATTTCTTTATTTCGGGAACTATTATCGTAAAGATCCTAGAGAAAGAGCCGGTCTTGCTGCTTCCGCAATCACTGTAAGTGCTTATATATGATTTCGTGTGCATACATATTACGGTTAGTGATAGTCTATATAGTCTAATAATATGTTCTAAATTAGTAGAAATGACTGTGGATTTGATGTTAAATGATGCAGGCGATGGGATTCTCTCTTTTGTTACTAGTGATTTTTGTTTTCCGGTGCTTTTACTATCCTTAGGATATACAAGTAACAATGTAAGTATCATTTATTACTATAAGTCCCGTGTTCATCAAGGAATAGTCGCGGAAGTTGATGTCTCATGTACATTCACATAAACCTATGATTTTACTTCGATCTTTTTCTCAAGTTGTGTATAATTTTTGTTCACAACTTATAGAGTTTGTATACAAAGAACAGATAAAAACAAAACAAAAACATGAATAAATTGTTGTATTTAGCTACATTTTTCTTCGATGTTGAGTATTATAGTCTGAATAAGTCGGAGAGATTGGAGACTTTTAGTTTATTACCATTTTTTTCACAGAATCTTCCATTTCCTTGCCCCTTCTCTGACGAAGTTGACAATTCACACTTCACAAGTTGACAGTTCACTTTATTCTTAACTCTTAAACGACGATTTTCATTTTTCTGGTGGGCCGTTTAGTAACGGGTTGGTCTCCGGTGGAGTCCGTTTGCGGAAATTAAATTTTTAAAATTAAAAAATATATGTAATTCTGTAATTCATATAAGAAATACATAATTTAACAAATAATCTTAAAAAACGGTGTCATGGACATAACTATTCATCCTTTTAAAATTTTCATAAATCAAAAATTCAATATTCAATCAAATATATCATATAACATACATAAATTAAGATATATACAAACTTTTTTGATAAATATGATATATACAAACTTTTAAGTGTGTGGAATTTTGGTTATAACATGCAAAGAATCAACTAACAAACCGATCTCTCTGGCCTACTAGGAAAAAAATCTGATTGCCGATTTTTCTATAAACAAAATGAAAACAACTCAGTGGTTAGTTAGTGGCCAAACTCCAAGCCGTTTTGTACGCACATTAAAACTTCAAGATGGCATGATGTGCTTCTCTTGGAATGTAAAACGGGTGAGTTTTGTTTCCAGTGATAGGTACGTTACGGAGGTTCGATATTTTCGTACTTGTCACCAAAGACAAGTTTGATTGATTCGATTATTCTCATAGCTAAAAGCTTCCAATAGGTTAATGCCACGACAAATTTGTGGATCTCTTCCAAGTAATAATCGAAACACGAATCATTAAGAGCTTTAATTAGTTAATATTTAATAAATCAATTACTAATAAGACGACATGTAATGCGATTGGATGTGGTATAAATCGCACGTGCGGGAGACAGGCTGTGTAAAAATCTTGGAAGATAGCTGTTTGAAGAAACTTAGACGATACTTCCGATTCATCTAGCGGCTCTCTTTTCCCAGCCTGTCTCTTTCTCTTAGATGTATTATATTTATATTTTCCTATTTCGACTCGTTTCCAGACCAAAATACAGGTATCTGTACTTAAACTCCAGATTCATGTCCATCTGTGTCCAATTATTTAAGTCATCATTCTTTTTTTGCTGTATATATAAAAAACAATTCTTTAAACTGTGTTTAGCAACAAAAAAAAAAACCATAAATTCGGACTCTTTGGTCTATAGATTTTATTTAGTGTTATCCTTTTAATGCGGAAATTGAGTTTGAATCTGGTAGCTAGCTAAAAACACTATCTCTTAAACGAATTGAGTTACTTTATTAACTTAATTAGCAATAGATCTAACGTTAGTCTGTTTAAAATCATGTATTAGTGCAGGGGTTTCACAAAGGCATGATACTAGTTTTTTTTTTTGTATGAATGTTAAATTTATTCAATCCAAAAAAAACCCTTTTTACAATATATGCCTCCTTTGTTTGAGAGTCTTTATCTTGAAATTAAAAACAGAAAAAAGAAACTTAAGACTAGAGAGCAGATTTAAGGCCTGGACGAAAGCCAAAGTTGCAGAGAGTCTGCAAATTTAGTGGGACTGTGACGTTGGAGCGATAGTAGGCGGTTGCGTATCGCTCTGTCAATGAACTTTATGAGTTGGGAGACAGGTTTCGGTGATTACCCATGGCGCCTTCCATTTCGCTCAAACCAAATGGAATGAGCTACAGCTTGAAAGGCATATCGCAGCTTGAAAGGCATATCGCATGATATTAGTTTATGTTACATGATTCATGATTCATGCTATTATCAGTAGATGAAGTATATATATATATAACTCTAGTTACTAACCCGAACAGTGTTAGTATATTTCATTTGGTTGAAGCTGATGACAGTCATATCTTTGATGAAGATACTTACAATTTTATAAGTTTAAAGTCTTTAAAAAACAAGAAGACGTCTAATGTTTGGTAGATTTGTCACATGTATTATCAATAAATAATTTTAATCTGTGGAAATTATTGATTCGATAGCTCAGCCAATTTTTGGTTGGACAAAATACTTTTTGGTAATCACTTTTTCTTTCACTAACTTTTACCCACGTAAATCGCCTGATTCTTGATTAATTTATGAGATATTATAACCTGGTGTGATTCTCCCGAAATCGATTCTCTTATTATATAAGCCATAAATTTTTCTTTATACGTAAATCGCTATCTTCCATTTCTTTGGTTAATACTAGTTTTATATGAGTATATGTTTTTAGTTAATGCTTACTTTTCTTTCTTTGGTCTTTAGGTTTAATAGTGGGACACTGAATAAGAAAGATGGAGCCAAATTTCAAAAATATTATTAATATTTCTTTTTCACAGACAGAAAGCTGGTGGCGATGGCCATAATTTTAGGACTATCTTTTTTTTTTTGGGCTATCAAATTCTATATTTTCAAGCATAAATGCGTTGTTAACTTAATTAATAGTATTAGTTGTTACCATCTTATTTTCTTAATTAATTTTTAATTTTGGGGACTGTCTTAACATCAAAATGTTACGTAAGAAATAAAATTACGTATAAGTTATAGTATAAGTTTTGATCCCTTTCTCGTTATCTAAACGTCTGATCCCAGCTTTTCTTAAACATTTAATTGTGTGTTTCCAAAAAATAATAATATTATTAATCTGAAATAAATTGGGAAATGGTGGTGGCCGAGTGTACAACACATTAACGATAAGGTGGAACGTTTACACAACCCAAAAAACAGGATTTAGTTTATTTATTCATTAATTCGCTTACAAGTATTATTAGGTTGAAAAGTGTTTTTAGCTAACCCTTTTAATTTGAAAATTGAAATATTCATAATGTACTAAACTACAAAATTGTTAAAAGGTTTACGAGAAATTAAAGATGAGTTTAAAGTGTTGGGATTGGATGCTGGTCCCCTTTTCCTTTTCTTCACCATTTTATTAACTGGTATTTTTATTCAGCTTTTTTGCTCCTTCCACTTATTGAATGTGGCAAGTAATGAAGAACTTATTGTGCATATAAAGCTCTATAATGCTTTGCCCAAAAAATAAAAATAAAATAAAGCTCTATAATGCTATTGCTACGTACCCATCACCATTTGATTTCAACATCGTTTGATCTATCACTATTATAAAGCTAGAAGCATGATAACCACTTATCTATCCAACCGAAATAATAGAAAGTAATCAAGTACAAATAAGGTAGTTTTAAAGTTTAAACTCTTGATTTTTGTTGTTTTTAAACGAATTCTTGAACTTTTTCAGACCAGTGATTTACTTATAAAATTAAATTAAACCAATGTGATTTTTGAAACTGAGAGTTTTTTTCCAAAAATACAATGACTTACGCATAAATATTTAAAATTTTGTTTGTTATCTAAAAATTTTGAATATTCTATCTATAGTTTGTTGTGTATTAGTAACCATCAGTAACATCTGCGATGCGTACATCGTTCTTTCTATATGCACAACACGGACGACAAATAAGAATGCATAACACCACATTCCAATCCTGTTTTTGTAAAACTTAAAGTCTAAAACAATTTTTACAAATAAAGATTCATCATATTTCTTTGACTTCTTTAGAAATAATTCATGCGGCAAAAGCATAATCATATTGCAAAATAGGGTAAATTTTTATTTACTTTAATTTNATTTTTTTTTTTTTTTTTTTTTGTAAACTAAAAGTTGTAAAAAAAAAAATAAAGTGTTGAAGCCGAGACAGCTCGACAAAAGGTGCGAAGGTTTGGGTTGGGGTGTAGCGAGAAAAGGGTAAGTAAACACTTTACAATGATGATAACCACGCTCCAATTATTTCTATCAACAGAGCTTGAGCATCCTCTAAAGTTATTTTCCGAATTTATATGTAAAATTAAATACTATACGTTGGACTTTTTAAGTACAAGCAAATATCGTACATCCCTTTAAAAACACACAGGATTTGTGTCCTAATTCATGGAGTGATAATAATGTAGTTTGCGTGGATGAAATATTACGTTGACATGTATTACATTTTCTTAGTTAATGTGGAGCGATGAAATTAAAACATGTTTTGTTATAACAAAAAATGCAGAAGTAGAAAAAACAAAAAAACTCTCCTTAGGCGCGTTGTAATCACGCGCGCCTCTCTCCTCTCTCTTCTTTTAGATCTAGGTCAAAACTCGACGCCGTTTCGTTTTGGAGGCTATCTCCGGCCTGGCTTACCGCGGGCGTCGTGAGATAGCCCTCCACCCCCTCTGTTGTTTTTAGTTGTTGTTGGCTGGCCTTTGGCGGTTCTTGGAGGCAACAGGAGTGGGACAGAGAACCAGACCGACAGCGGTGGCCCTTTCCTTCGTCGATGCTGAAAGCGGCCTCGAATCTTGACGCGGCGGAGAGTTTGAGGCTCGGTTGAGACCGGTTTGAAGACGCTGGTCACTGGGCTCCTCTCTTTGGCTCACCCGTCTATGAGTGATGGTTACTTTTGCAACGGAAGCCGGCGACGGAAAGCGGCTACTGTCTGTTTAGTCCCGGCTCTAGTGGATCTGGGAGAGCCGGCAGATCTCTTTACCACCGCTTCGGCGGAGCGGACCGGCGAGCTTCATCTGTCTCTATCAACCGGAGAAAAGCCAGATCTGGAGGAGGAGGGATAGATCCGTGGAGGCGGGTCGCTATCACAGGATCTGCTTCCGGAGAACCGGCTTGTCAGAGCTCAAGCATGTCGAGAGGGTTGTGGTGGACTGATGGAGGCGCCGAATGCGACTGGAAACGGGATTCGTATACTCCCGTCGACGGTGGCGTCCGTTGTGTTTTCCGTCGAGAAATTGTGAGCCTCGTATACGTCGACATTGGTGATGCGGTGCTTCGCTCGCCGGGATTCGCCAAGATCCGAGCTTCTCCACCGGCGCCGGCGACCTTCTTTCCGTTTGATATTTTGTAACTGTGGGCTCCTTGTAAATGGGCCAAGGCCTTCCCCTCTTTTTGAGGGAGGCCCATTTAAATTTATGTTGCTTAGTTTAGGGTTGTAGTTTTTTGGTTGCTCTGTTTTTCTTTGTTACTCCTGTAATTCTGTCAAAAACAAAAATGGTATAAACTTAACCTTTTACAAAAAANAGAAGTATTTATTTATGACAAAATGTAATAACAGTATCCTACGAAGAAGTGTTTGTAAACATTATATATCATTGATTTTATATGAAACAAAAAAAATCAGTGTATGCTGTATTTTGTTGGGTATTTCGTAAGTTAAACATTATCATTGATTTTATAGCTTGTTTTCCACATACTTCTACTTGTACTGTTCCACGTTAATGACTGTAGCTAGTGGTTTGCAATTGCAATTATGGTTATGCAATTCCAGATAATTTATTAACGTCCACTTTTAACCAAATTTTATAGTATTTTTTTGTTAGTCCTTTTTTTTCTTTTTCTTTTTTTTTGACAACAACCTCTGTTTTTTCTTTCAGCTTTGAATGTTTAAGCCTTAAAAGTGGAAAAAGAGCTTTTTGGCATTGCATCTTCATGAACCACCGTCCACGGTGGTAAAATATGCATTTTAGGAAAAACAAAAATAATATATTTGTGTAACAATAATGATTAAAATACAATGACAAATGATAAGAAAATTTAATGTGATAGTTTTCTAAACTTACTGTCTTAAACTTTAAATTAATAGCAGGAAATTAAATACAAATCCAAGAGATCTATTCATAGAAACATAAACATCTCTTCTACCAAAAAAAGAAACATAAACATCTTGGTCCCCTAAAAATGATTATTATTTTCCAATGTTACACCGGGTTATTCTGAAAATTTCACAGTTATTTTATTGACTATAAGCCTAAACTATGCATTATTTTATTGTAATAAAAGTTGAAGTCTTACTTTTGAGTATGAAGTTTTTTCTTACGTATCCATAGTAAATCTCGTGTTATAATAGAAATCGTGTGTTGAAATATTATCATGCTAAACAATATTATAGTATTTGATATGTCAACATATGTTCGATTATATACATTAATTACTTGCATGATTAATGTAATGTTTGGTAAGCAAAAATAATATACATATCTTCTGGTCGACGGCTCGACGTTGCTTGTAAACAAGGGTTATCCAAGACGGGCCTTAGTGGCAACATCCTCAACAGTTTTAAAATGAAATGAATCTATCAATCATTTGACAAAAAAAAAAGAAAGTAAAATACATTTGACTAATTGAATGTTTATCAAATCATGCAACAAATCCGATTAATTAGACTATACAAATAATAATAGAAAAATTATAATTGGACGGCTACGAGAAAGTAACATATCAATCCTTTCTTTTTATGTCATCATCAGATTATATGGAACAAAAATTATATATGTTTCAAAAAAAAAAAAATTAAAATCATCAAAAGTATAATCATCTGTAATATATTTCGAATTATGGTGCGTAAGTTGTTTATGAACAAAGGTGAAGCAATTCGACGAATTTTCCAACTCAATGATTTGAATTGAGTCTAATAATATTATAACTGGTCTTCGGCGCGACATCGTTCAACTCAATTCCTTTTCGTGTCCGTATGATTATAATCCTTAATCATAGGTTTATTTCCCCTATAATTAAGTTCAATAACGCACTTTAATCAATATTATTGTTAATCTGTCCGCCACATATTAAGCACTATATAAACGTTTACTCATTAATGTACTGTAATCCAATCGACGACAAGTCTCTCTCTCCCCTCTCTCTCTCTATATTCAAAAATTATACCGGAAAAATGGACGATCAACCGCCGCTTATCTGGCCGCAGTTTGAATCTACGGGATATAATCGCCGGAGATCACCGATTCCGACGATGTTAGGACCGGCGGTTATCGGAGTAATCTCAGCGGCGATTTTTCTTTTGTTTGTAAACTTTGTGATTCCTCCTTTTCTTTCGATCACATCTCAGATTCTTCAGCCAGCTTCGGTGAAGAGAGGATGGGATTCGATAAACGTCGTTTTAGTTGTTTTCGCGATTCTCTGTGGCGTACTCGCTAGACGAAACGACGACGGATTGTCGTCACAGTCTTTACACGGCGAAGAAGAAGGAGGAGGAGCTGTCACGAGTGGTGAAATGACCGTCGGTGAGGATAGCAAAATCTCTTCAACGTCGACGGTTTCAGAGCATTGGTTTGATGATGACGTGTACGATGCTGATAGGCTTAAGATCTACGAAAGCGTGAGTAGTCGGAGTTTTTCTCATGGATTACCTGTTACCGGAACTTTACCGTTGAGGCGTAGTAGTACCTCGTATCCTGATTTGAGACAAGGAGTTTTCAGGGAAACAGGCGATCGCCGGTTCCGGTTCTACGACGATTTCGAAATCGATAAGTACCGATCGCAAGATTATGAACAGTTTCCGAATCGTTCTAAAATCGAGATCGAAGAAGAATCTGAGACTAAAGAGATTCTGGTTGATAAATTCGTTGTGAAACCGTCTTCTCCGCCGCCTCCACCGCAACAACCACCGGCACCACCACCACCTCCTCCTCCACCTCCGCCGGTTGAAGTGTCGCAGAAACCGAGAAGGACTCATCGTTCTGTTAGAAACAGAGATATACAAGAAAACGCGAAACGAAGTGACACTAAGTTTAAACGAGCGTTTCAGCCTCCGCCGTCACCACCTCCTCCACCACCACCGCCTCCTACTCTGCCGCTTATAACCGCTACGCCACCGAGGAAACAAGGAACTCTTCAACGAAGAAAGAGCAATGCGGCGAAAGAGATTAAAATGGTTTTCGCTTCTCTGTATAATCAAGGAAAGAGGAAGAAGAAGCTTCAGAAATCAAAGAGAAAAGAGAGAATCGAATCCTCTCCGGTGGTTGTGGATGTAACTGAACCACCGCAATATCAATCGTTAATTCCACCACCGTCTCCGCCTCCTCCTCCACCACCTCCTCCACCTCCGCCGCGATCATCGCAATCAGTATTCTACGGATTGTTCAAGAAAGGAGTTAAGAGCAACAAAAAGATTCATTCCGTTCCGGCGCCGCCTCCACCTCCACCGCCGAGAAAAATCCAATTTGATCCTCAGACACCACCACGGAGAGTGAAATCAGGAAGACCTCCGCGTCCGACGAAACCGACAAATTTCAACGAAGAGAACAACGGACAAGGATCTCCGTTAATTCAAATTACGCCTCCACCTCCACCACCGCCTCCGTTTAGAGTTCCGCCGCTAAAGTTC
Organism: Erysimum cheiri; assembly: GCA_900406345.1. Lineage (NCBI taxonomy): Eukaryota > Viridiplantae > Streptophyta > Magnoliopsida > Brassicales > Brassicaceae > Erysimum > Erysimum cheiri. The sequence continues at coordinate 8,466 of OVAQ01000177.1, read as the reverse complement.
GTCGTGAGTGGCGATTTCGCGAAGATACGGAGCAATCAGAGCTCTAGATGTAGCTCCCCTGAACGGGAAGTGATTGACATTGGTTGGGGTTTAGAACTCACGCAATCTGACGGCGGAGTTGAAACCAATGTCGCCGTCGGTAATGGTGGTGGGACGGGATTTTGTCCAAGCCCAGACGTTAACACGAAAGCCGACAATTTCATCGCCAGACTCAGAGACGAGTGGAGGCTCGATAAGATCAACTCCGTCAATAGAATAAGGTAACTGGGCTTTGTGTAAGGCCTAAATAAGGCCCATTGTAAAAAACGACGTGGTTTTGTCCCTCTCAATCTCATGCCCTGCAGCGCACAAGGACGATCATAACGTGATAAGACAGCAAGTGGGTATAATGTTTTTGAGATGGTTATATTGAATGGCGAATTCGTTCGTTATGATTCAGACATAAAGCACTCTGATTTAAAAGTTATGGGTAATATTGGTATTACCGGTACAGTTATTAGGGGTAATCGGTTAGGACCGGCTGATATTTTTTTCGGTTGAACCGGTGGGGGTTTTTCGTTTGGTGTGTTTGGTTTCCCGGTTTTGAGTGTCCGATGCACATGGTCTTGGGTGTTGATATTATTATTTTGGTATGCATCGATAATAACTTTGGGTGTTGATATTATTATTTGGTATGCATTGATGTATGTATGTATGTATGGCCCGTGATAATCAAATCTAGTTGTGGGCTCTGGATTTTGTTGGGCCTACCTCTTGTGACCTATTCTTTTAGTTTTTACATTTTTTTCGTCAAATGACAAATGTTTACAATTGATTTCATTTTTAATTTAGGGAATTCTCTCTCGTTGGGAGTGTCAATTTATTCGTTCCTTGAGGACGAGTATTTTCATTTCACACGCCGTATGATTTGTCGATAGCATTCAGAAGTTTTTTATTCTGATTAAATTATTTTGATTGGTCAATTCCGAAAAGGTTTCAGTTCTCTTCATCTCTCTCGCGCTCGCTCACAGTCAAAAAACAAAGCCAAATATGAAGAAATCGTATGTGCTACGTGAACCATCGTTTGAATCATCCTTGTTATGCTCTTGCTCTTTGCTCTTCATGGCAGCCAAGAAATTGAGTATGAACTTCCACATCGCTTGGGGTATTCAACTATACCCTAATTTCTTTCCTTATATATATATTAGAACCGGTATTTTTCTATTATTTTTACACTAACATAGTTTAGTAGTTTACTTACGTAATATTGTGTACTCCTTTTTCCCACAAAGTAAGATCTTCTACGCATAGGGATTTCAAAATAATGTATATATACGGGCTTCACAAGGTCCGTTAGGTCAATCATGTGCGTGATGAATACGTATACGTACGGACTGCAATATGAAAATACAACAATTAAATATGGAAGGCTAATTATTCATCCGGTCCAATTGCCAATGTCTTTGACCGTAATTAATAAGAAATCAATAAGATTTTTTATAACGAAATCACATTACATATTAGAGTGTGGTAAAGTTGTAAATTCCGTTTACAAAACTACAACGGGAAATAAATTAATAACTATACAATTGTTTTTTTCCTGATTAAAATCAGATCTTTACAGGAACCGCAGATCGCTCAGAAAGTGTAATTAGATGCTCTCAAGACCATGTGCATCCATAAACCTTCGCCGTCTCAGTAGCTTACACAAACAACGTTTTGTTTTATTGTTAATATAAAATCTAATCTAAATTTAACATCTAATATTTTTAAATATAGAAACTTGTGTGTGAAAATTGAAAAGTGGTGTTTACACGTACTAGTGGATCCAAGTATCTGACTCTACAGATATTTTGAATCTAACATTTTGTGTAATTATAATCTCCCAACATTTAATTTCACTTCAAATAATATAGACCATGGGACAGAACTCAGAAGGTAAACCAATCTTCCTCATCCCAATACAAGATTCTCTGTTTCTTTCTTTTCAAAAATTAAATAGAACGGCCTCTTGCAGAAAAAAAAAACTGAGGATAATTTAAGGTGCAAAATATCTAGAGTAAAAATTATGCTTTTGATGCAATAATGTTCATATATGATTAGTTATGTGATCTCGTGTAATATATACATTTTCTAACATAATTCGATAAGTTTTGCATTTTATTAAAGCAAAACTAATACGTATTACACTTGTATATATTTGTGAGAAGAGATGATTGAATGATTCGTGTTGTTTATTATGTGACCTAAAGGCCTCTATTTATACAAGATACATTCACAGAGATTTGGTAATATCTACACAAAAGGTAATCTAAAGATTCCTAATATTTTGACCATCAAGTATTGCCTTAATAAATGCCCAACTTGAGTAAAAAATCATCAAATTCTTTTCTCCCCAAAGCTTTGGTTAAAATATATGCTAGCTGATCAGTGGTTCTCACATACGCCGCTTGAACAATGCCTTGAAGCATATAATCACGAACAAAATTACTATGTAATAGCATGTGATTTGTGTAATCTAATATAATGCTTTTGATGCAATAGTGTTTATATATGATCAGTTTGTGATCTCGTGTAATATATACACTTTCTAACATTATTTGATAAATTTTGCATTTCATTAAAGCCAAACGAATACGTATCATGTAACACTTGTATTTGTGATAATCGTTTCTATAATCCAAATCAATAGTACTATTCGTCCATTCATACAATGCCGAATTACGTTTTGGTTTATATTTTGTTTAATAATATTCAAATGTCAAACAATCCTGATCTATAGCTATAATTCAATGTTTGAACACGAATCCCATTATTTTAACACAAACAACATTAATTAATATCGTTTCATGAAACTTCACTTCCTCCTCCATAAATACGTTAAACCACCACACACACTTCTCTCTCTCCATCTACAATTTTTTCTTCTCTTCTGCCGGAAAATAAATCAAAATGATTACCGGCAAAGACATGTACGACGTACTGGCGGCCATGGTGCCGCTATACGTAGCTATGATATTGGCCTACGGTTCGGTACGGTGGTGGGGGATATTCACACCGGACCAATGTTCCGGTATAAACCGGTTCGTTGCGGTTTTCGCGGTTCCTCTTCTCTCTTTCCATTTCATCTCTTCCAATGATCCTTATGCCATGAATTACCACTTCCTCGCCGCCGATTCTCTTCAGAAAGTCGTTATCCTCACCGCACTCTTTCTTTGGCAGGCCCGTCTCTTAAAATAATCTCTCTATACATCATATCTTACATAGTTAACTTATAAGCACATAGTCCATATTCATTTTTGAGTGTATTTATATTAAGTGATGGTAGTCTACTAGCACTCGTTATGATGGTTAAAAGTTACTAGGTCACTGTATATGTCTCAAATGATAATTACATAATTAGCTAAACCTTAGAGAAACGCTTGTATACACACTTACACTTACATATTCTCATGTTCGTATATATATTGTGATATTATAACAGGCGATAAGTCGCAGAGGAAGCCTAGAATGGATGATAACGCTCTTCTCACTATCGACACTACCGAACACGTTGGTAATGGGAATCCCATTGCTCCGGGCTATGTACGGCGACTTCTCCGGCGACCTAATGGTGCAGATCGTGGTGCTTCAGAGTATCATATGGTATACCTTAATGCTCTTCTTGTTTGAGTTCCGTGGCGCTAAGCTTCTCATCTCCGAGCAGTTCCCGGAGACGGCTGGTTCAATTACTTCCTTCCGAGTTGATTCTGATGTTATCTCCCTCAATGGCCGTGAACCTCTCCAGGTATAAAATGTTTACACTGATGGCCTTTTTATATGTTTGTTCAAATTCACCGAGCGGTTACTCAACAAAACTAGAAAATCGATTTGTTACACTTGATATAATTAACTATATGTCGTTTTGGTAAATTTCTTTTTGGTTATCTATGTCAAATTATAACACGGTTTTCAAGTGCTGTTTCGAGTTTCTTTCTCAGAAATCAAACCAAATTAATTTAGTTTTGCTTTGAATCCATATATATGACTAAATATATACTTACGACATACATAATATTCCATCTCTGTTTCGTATTAAGTTATAGTTTACTCACATTTTTTTTGTAAATTATCATACATAATATGTACAATTTCATATTGTAATACTAATATGAAATTGAAGAAATTTAAATTTATTAAAATATTGTATAGTTTTCCTTCTTTTAATACCGATTCGGTTATATCCGGTTTATATCACATCGACTCAAATTTTATCTTGAATCAGACCGATGCGGAGATAGGTGATGACGGAAAGCTCCACGTGGTGGTCCGAAGATCAAGCGCCGCCTCATCAATGATCTCATCGTTCAACAAATCTCACGGCGGAGGACTTAACTCCTCCATGATAACGCCACGAGCTTCAAATCTCACCGGCGTCGAGATATACTCGGTTCAGTCGTCACGAGAGCCGACGCCGAGAGCTTCGAGCTTCAATCAGACAGATTTCTACGCAATGTTTAACGCAAGCAAAGCTCCGAGCCCTCGTCATGGTTACACCAATAGCTACGGCGGTACCGGAGCTGGTCCTGGTGGAGATGTTTACTCACTTCAGTCGTCAAAAGGAGTGACGCCGAGAACGTCGAATTTTGATGAGGAAGTAATGAAGACGGCGAAGAAAGGAGTAAGAGGAGGGAGAAGTATGAGTGGTGAATTATACAACAATAATAGTGGTATAATTTCTTTTTTTTTATTTTATTTTTGCTTTTAATATATTTAGAAAGATCCAAGAATCAAGAATCGATTCAAAAGTTTTTATTTAGTATATGAATATCTACCAAAAAAATTATATTTATCAAAAGTCATGGGTGATTTTAAGTCGGATATTTTTAGGTTTTAAAAAGTTCTTAAAAGTTTTGTAAAAGTTCATAAATAATTTGGTATTATGTAAAATTTTTGGTTTTCAAATTTTGACATTTTTGGAGAAAATATAAATTTCGCATTTGAAAATTGAATGCGACATTTTTGTGTGGACTATAATGTAAAATTTAAAATATATATATTTTTTATATTTATGGTCAGTTCCCTCGTACCCGCCACCGAACCCGATGTTCACGGGGTCAACGAGTGGAGCAAGTGGAGTCAAGAAAAAGGAAAGTGGTGGCGGAGGAAGCGGTGGAGGCGGAGGCGGAGGCGGAGTTGGAGTAGGAGGACAGAACAAGGAGATGAACATGTTCGTGTGGAGTTCGAGTGCTTCTCCGGTGTCGGAAGCCAACGCGAAGAATGCTATGACCAGAGGGTCCTCGACCGATGTATCCACCGACCCTAAAGTTCCTCCTCACGACAACCTCGCTTCTAAAGGTTTGTTAATCTCCCACTTAATTGATTTTTTTTTTATCATTACTTATCATACTTCTATTTTTTTTTCTTTTATTTTACTTTTAGTAAAAAATGTGTGAATCCCATTCTTTGGTTATAAATTTTTATTTCTTTTGGTTGTAAAATTTATGAAAAATTAAAAACGAATTAAAGTAGAATTTCTTTTGTTACGTTAGGTTCTATAAGCTAGTATTTTGTTCATAATCAATTTTAATTTAGTACTTTCTTTGAAGTTTATTATATTGAATTCATACTTGATGATGACAGCGATGCAGAATCTGATAGAGAACATGTCACCGGGAAGAAAAGGGCATGTGGAAATGGACCAAGACGGTAATAACGAGGGAAAGTCAGGGGTAAACTCGTCACCTTACATGGGCAAAAAAGGCAGTGACGTTGAAGACGGTGGTCCCGGTCCGAGGAAACAGCAAATGCCGCCGGCGAGTGTGATGACGAGACTAATACTGATTATGGTTTGGAGAAAACTTATTCGAAACCCTAACACTTACTCTAGTCTCTTTGGCCTTGCTTGGTCCCTTGTCTCCTTCAAGTAAGTAGTATACATCACATACAAAACAATAGCAATATGTATCTTGGTCAATTGCTTAATGTTGATCGTTATTGGGGACAGGTGGAATATAAAGATGCCAACGATAATGAGTGGATCGATTTCAATATTATCTGATGCAGGTCTTGGAATGGCTATGTTTAGTCTTGGTATAGTTCCTCTTCATATAAATACATACATACGTATATATAGATAATTAGTTATAGTAGTCTTTGGTAATTTTTTGCTAATTAGTATGTTATTAATTGGTGATATAAATAGGTCTATTTATGGCATTGCAACCAAAGATTATAGCGTGTGGAAAATCAGTAGCTATGTTTGCGATGGCCGTAAGATTCTTGACTGGACCGGCCGTGATCGCAGCCACATCAATTGCAATTGGTATTCGAGGCGATCTCCTCCATATTGCCATCGTTCAGGTACTCTTTAGTCTTATATATTTCAATTTAACTTACAATAAATACTTTAGTGATGTTGAACGTTTTTTAAAATAATACTCCTCAATTATAGATACACATTTTACCAAAAAAAAAAAAAAAAAAAAATATAGATACACAATTATTGATAAGAAAAATTATATGTTTGAAGGCTGCTCTTCCTCAAGGAATCGTTCCTTTTGTTTTCGCCAAAGAATATAACGTCCATCCTGATATTCTCAGCACTGCGTAAGTTTTTATTTTTTTCTCTAATTATAGTTGCTCGACTTCTGACTATATATATAGGGTCTAAATTATTTAATTTTCTATTTTTTCAAACTTCATTTGAAAATTTTAAGATATTTTTTTTTGAAAAAAGCTTTAAGATATTTATCTGGACTTCAAGCTATAAAATATTATATTCCCTACAAAATATTAAAATATTGAAGCAAAAATTTGACATTTAAATTATTACTTTGTTTATTGTTTTGCAGGGTTATATTCGGAATGCTGGTTGCTCTGCCTGTAACAGTACTCTACTACGTTCTTTTGGGACTTTAGTTTGTAATCAAAACGTATTTGCAAATCAAAGGCCATACGACCCAAGGTGATTTTTATTTTTCAAAAAAAGAAAAATTACAAGAACGATAAAGACTAATTTCCAGGTCAGGCTTTGGTGGATGGACCATGCAGTGTCGCATTAATTAAATTATAGCATATGATAGTCGAAATTTTAGATAACTTTGTATAATTTATATGCACATGCATGTACGTGACTCTTTGTAATTTTTGTTACATTTATTAAATTTTTGGGATGTGCGCGTAGAATTTATTAATTTGTTTCTTTGTTTTCTGTTTATCGATGGTCGTAAAGCATGTTATTAGATTACATTATATTTCAATCATATACTAGATCGCGCGAAGTGTGTTTAGATTAGATCTTGTGCTTTTCTAAATCTCTAAACGCTTTTTTTTTGGGGATCAAATGCGCTAATCCTTCCAAATTAAACCTTTTTTTTTTATTTCATTTCTTGTCTTATTTTGTATGTATGTGAAGTTGTACTAGACCAAAAAAATTGTCTGTGAACTTGTGAACGTAATATTCGGTTGAAGCCTAGAATGTAGTCGCATTTTAATTAGTTGAGTAAAGAACAAGGAAACTTGATGCAATTTTTATCTCCTATATGATATTAAACATAATATATATAAATTAGATGCGAGGATAAATAGATGACAACTAATATAATGTGTGTCCGAAAGGTGATAGATAAAAAAGTATATATATACAACAACGTAAAGCTAAACATATTTGTCACCAATAAGATATCACACGGACGGTTTTTGGCGTGATAGTGTGATGCAGAGAATTTGCGTGGAGAAAAATTGGTGTGTTTGGATAATTGGATGCATAAAGCTCCAGAATGTATAATAGCTGCACACGTTATATAACCATTCGTTTCGAATTGTAAGCACTAATCCAGACATTGATTGTGTTGTATAATAAGATAGATGCTGATAAGTCTTTGCGTTCTAGACAAATTGCGCATATCTGATCGAACATGTCAGAGTATCGTAATGTAGATGATCCAACTATTCATTACAAATTGCGTTCTTGTTTTTCTTTACGTTTGATTACGCGCTCAATATGTATCAGTGATCTGCGCTTTATTTTTTTTTATAGACTCTTTGCTTTCAGATTGGTTTCTCAGATATATTTTTATAAAAAACTTAGAAAAGAAACAAATATGGTTTTTGCCTCTGGAGGCGTTGACTGTATAACGTGAAAACGATCACGTGGAGTATCAAAACGATGAGATAGACGTTGGAACTCGCTCTCTGGTCGGAACGTATATTGAACGAACAACAACACATGAGATTCAATTACAATTCTTCTCTATAAAGTTGTCCTGACTTCTGACTTATCTGACACTAGATCTTTTAATTGTTACACGTAAAATATACTCCCTATTATTTAATTAAATGCGTAAGAGAATAACATTTTTATACTAGAAGCAAAAATATTTAAATTGATATGAAAGTTCACAGAAGTTTGTGTGCATTGAGTAGGAGACAACATTTTGCTCAGTGACAGCTCTTGTCTCTCTCTAGTAGGGATGTCAATTGGTCATTCCAGGTCCAAATGGACAG
>OVAQ01000176.1:0-42721 GCA_900406345.1 Erysimum cheiri | reverse complement strand
CTAATATAGCTGTTGGAATACGCCATTTTTCTTGTAGTGCAAAATCTATTATTTTCTCGTCATCAAATGGTACACACGTATGACACATGCAAATTGCATACAAATCCTATTAATACTATTGCATGCCTGTAATTAGTTACATTTGGTACTAGCATCTATGATTTACTTTGAGTTATGAGTATAATTTTATAATTAAGTTAAAAATTGTTATTAGTTATATATTATTTTAGAATTTGAGATTAAAGTTTTGGCTGATACTGAGGTAGATATTTATAAGAGAAGTAGAACTATTATATTTAGAAGTTTGCAGAAACTGATAATCTGAAATTTTACAATCTTTTCATAAGGATATTTATGTACTTCTGAACTCAGATATCCAACTATTTTTTATGGGCCTTTAATCAAGATTTATAAAACGGGCCATTTTGTATTTATTGGGCTATCTTCGAAACAAAACCCTAAACCCAAAACAAAAGAGATTTGTGTAGCCGCTGCGCAATTCCGAAAACCCTAATTTCCAAAGCTAATCCACCAGCATCCGTATAAATATATATACGCTTCGTCTTCTTCATCAAAGTGAGAACAACACAGCCGTTTATTTCTCTTTACTTCTGCTCGATTTTTGAATAAATCCTTAAGGTTCTATGAGACTATGATTCGTTTTTGTTTTTGATTTTGGGGTGGTTGAAAAGGGATTATGGTGATGATACGAATATTTCGTGGACTAGAGTTTCAGATCTGGGCTCTTCACCCAGAATTTGAAGAAACATCCCTTGGCTGTCTGAGTATATCCCTTTTTCTCCCACCACAAACAATTTTCGATTTTTTGATATCAAATTTTTCTCTCTGTTTTGCCTATGATGATAAAAACAATTATCTTAGCGGATTTCAGTGAGATAAAAAATCAATGAACTGAATTTGTTACACACACTGAGGCTTTTGATTGTTTGTTTTTTTTTTTGTGTTATGGGGAATTTTTGATGCGATGATGATAAAATAGCACGAAGGTGCGTGAAGGGCAGTGGACAAAACAATGAGAATTGTTTTGCCGTGAGCTCTCTTAATTAAACGACTTCTCCTTCCACTGAGCATATGAGATTTTCTCCCTTTAAGTTTTAATTAGATTTAAGATATGTTTAATGTGAACGCGTCTTTTACCAATTCTGAGGGATTAAAACTGTTCCTTTAGGTATAATGGCATTGACGCGAGATTGATTATTGTGGTATATCCTGATCATTTAAACTTTTTCTATGTTATTTGATCCTGGAAATGCCTCGCACATTGTTCTTAATCATATACTAGTATATATTTTTGTGGTTTTTATGTTGGAACTGGTTTTTTTCTATATTCGATTTGTGGTTTGTTGGTGGATGTTACGTCCTTGTTTGAGAGGCATGAATGGTTTTGGGATTAATGAATTGTTTGTATCAATTGATTTGTTTTCTTTATTTGAATATGGAGGATGCATAAGAATTCAAGGATTGTAAATTACTGTACAATGTTATCTTTTGATCTGAAAGGACATGGCCTACGAAGCAGTCACATACAACAATGTTCTTACCGATTGTTAGATTAAGATCCGAAGCTCCTAGTCAAATCGGAGATGAGATCTTCTGTAATACGTGATCTTCTGAAATCTGAGTTGTGGATTGAGATAGATAAGTACCCTATATTGAACAATCTCCGTGAAGATTGTTGTATTCGATGATTATGTGTTTTCGATTAATTTCCCCTCAAAATGGCTTTAGCAGCCTAACATAATTTTTGAAACGACAAACCGAAATAGCTTATATAGGGGAATACAGTTGCAATTATTAAACCGAACCGATTGAGATGTTGTAAACCTGAGTGGTACAGCTTTCCTTGTTGGATGTCTACATTGTGAGATAGAGATCTTTTAACGCTGCATTGTGATTATCCGTCAAATTGGCCAACTTGTTGATCATGAGACTATGTTGCGATATCTAAATGTATTTTCAGACAAAACAATGTCTAATTTCTCTCTTTCTATAATTTTTCCAAAATAGTTAAAGCATTCAGATTCTCCTGTATTTTAATACTTATCATGTAAATTATAATTTGACAAAAAATTATTACAAATGGTAACTTTTTTTTCCTGGAGGAAAATAATACACACAAGATTTACAGATGTTTTAAAATTTGAGAAATTAATAAAGAAGGATTTTCTCAATAATTGTTTGGAGATATGATGCATTACTCCATTTAAGTAAAAACAATTTTTTCAGTGTTCAGATTTTTATTCCGGAAAAAACCAGACTGTTCTCTTTGATTGAAAAGGGCACAATAGTAAACCACGTCTCTATTTTTGGACTTATTTTGTCCACTTTAAAACTTATATACGCGGAAGAGAAAAATATATAAATACGAAGGATCGATCCCTAATTTATTTCGGCTTTAGCTCTTTTTATTGTTTTCTCTTCATTTCCGACTTGTTTCCTCCTCCTTGCCGTTTAGTTTCCAACAAAGAAGAAGAAGAAGAAGTAGAAGAAGAAGAAGGAGCTTCAACGATAAACCTAAAGAGAAGACGAACCTCGCGTAGAATCGCCAAGGTAGGTTTTCGATTTTCGTCGTGTTTGTTTGCAAATTCTTCATGCTCCGATTTTTTAAAATTTCTACGAATCCAATTTCAGTGTGAGAGTCTAGGGATTTTGCATTTCTGAAGCGTTTGTTTTTGTTTTCTTGTATAGGAAACGAGGCTTGTGTTAATCTAATGCTTATGGAGGTTTTCGTGACTTTTGAGTTTTTGATTTGAAGAGTCGTTGTAATTGGTTTAATCATCATGTCTGGTTCGAGTTTGTATAAGACGAAGCTTTGTATCCTGTTTAAGAAGACTGGTAATTGTTCGAAGCCGAATTGTACGTTTGCTCATGGAATTGCTGAGCTTCGTCGCCCTGGAGAATCTTCATTCACAGGTACTGTTATTTCGTTTTTATGCATTTTTGAATTAGCTATTGGTTCAGGTGTTTAAGTTTGTTAATGGTGGAAAGATCCATGAAGTTATGAGTACTTGTTTTGATTAATGTGAAATTGAAAAAGTCCTTAGTTGATTAAGTCTCTTTGCTCAGAGTTTTGTGTTATAGTTTGATGATTTTGTGAAGTGTTAATCTCTTGGAGCTTTATGGTTCGATGCACTATCAAAACCTCGACAGTGAATTATTCAATATTTTATGATCTTGTGTAAAACGTTTCAGCCTACAGTGCTTTATTTGATAAACACATGGTATCAATATTATACTTTTCTTTGGATTTGGTTATCTGAAGATGACTTTCTTTTTCCCTATTTTATGAGATTGTGTAAAACGTTTCAGTCTACAGTGCTTTATTTGATAATCACATGGTGTCAGTATTATACTTTGCTTTGGATTTGGTTAACTCCATATAACTTACCTTTCCATATTCTATGATATTTGTGTAAAACGTTTCAGCCTACAATGCTCTATTTGATAAAACACATGGTATCAGAAATTATACCTTTCTTTGGATTTGGTATTTTTATATAACTCAAGTATTCGTGTTACTGACTAGTTTTTTCCTGCGGATCATTTGGGAATATTGCTGTGTTATTTGCAGAAAGATAGCAACTGACAGGCTTATTATTGTTTTTACCCCGGAGTGGAATCTACTGGTCTTTCATGCTGAAAGTTATATTGGCTTTCTTATTGCACTTGAAAGCACATTCTTTTTGAAGAAAATCAATCATGGGTTAAATGTGGTATTTTATTCTTCAACAACTATTTGCAGAAAGATAGCAACTGACAGGCTTAGTATTAATTTTACGCGGGAATGGAATCTTCTGGTATTTCGTGCTGAAATATGTATTGGTTTTCTTATTGCTCTTGAAAGCACATTCTTTTTAAAGAACATCTGTCATCGGTTTTATGGGGTATTTTATTCTTCCACAACTATTTGCAGAAAGATAGCAACTGACAGGCTTAGTATTAGTTTTACGCTGGAATGGAATTCTGCTGGTATTTCGTGCTGCAGTTTGTATTGGTTTTCTTATTGCTCTTGAAAGCACATTCTCTTTGAAGAAAATCACGCATGGATTTTGCGGGGTGTTTATTCTTCCACAACCATGGTTCTCAGACTCGAATACTTGGTGGCCAGTCAATGCCTGTTTTTATGAAATCTGCCATTTATGTTTATGGAGCACATGGTATTTTAATGGTCTCACAAGCAGTTTCTTGGATCAAGAAACTGGGGGTCTTATTGTCAGAAGGAATTGTACATCAAATTTTGGTGGATTGTGATAGTGTAATTAAATGGATCTTCAGGATTGGTTGTGATTTTCTCTCGTCCAACATGATGCTGAAGCATTGTCAACCTATTATTTATCGATCAGATACCGTGATTTCCACTTATTAATTTTCCCCCACTTATTTAGTGCCCTGTTGTCAACCTATTATCTATCAGTGAGATACAATGATGCTGGGAAGAAGAGGACATTATTTTTGTGGTCTCTTTGAACTGACAAGGAAGCCCCCTAATTTTTTTCTTTATGTTACTCGTAGTCTTCTGTGATCTTATCCAAGTGTTGTTGACTGGCATTATTTTGATTGTTTGAAATGAAAGTTCACATCTGTACCACAAGTATGCTTTACCGCAAAGTCTGGTTCGTTTACTGCAGGCAGACGACACAATCTGGATTGTGACTTAAGAGATAGACTTGGTCGACAGTTTTCCCCAGATCGGAGACCTTCTTTAGACAGAAGTGGAAGACGGGTACAAAGATTCAGTGGTACGCTCTGCAGCCTTGGTCTTGTAGTTTTGTTGTTGATTGTCTGTTGGGCACAATCAAAATTCTTTGTCAACTTCTCTTTCTGTATTTCATTCTTCTGATTATTACCGACAAAATTCTAATTCGCAGGACATGAAATTTCTAGGCCATTTGATAACCGACGGTATGCCTTCTTCTGCTCATGCTATGTGAAAGTGGTAACTTGATGGCTATGCTTTAAAAGTGCGGCTTTATATCTTTTATTATTACAGAGATAGAGACTACAGGGAGAACCTCAGATTTGATGAACGAAGTGATTATGCTGGTGATTTGAAAGCTGGGAATAGGATTGGAGACAGGGCAGAAGATGCAAGAAATAAGTTCTTGGGTTACAATAATGTTCTGGAAGAGCAGGTTTGAAACTTTCATTTGCTTGGTTGGGTGTTAGTTGAGGACATGTTCGGTTTATTTTAATCTAATGTTTAGTGGATAATATTTGTAAAGATGTTGCTAAAGGAACCAAGTTCAATTTGTCGATATGCAGTTGAAAGATGTCGAGATCGATGTGAAGATGCTTACTGATGACAAACGACGATTAGAGGTAAAATTTCTCCATTCCACAATGAATTTGATTGCATTTTACGTACAAGTTAAGTTGACATATATGATTGGGACATTTATTTTTCCAAAGGCTTCCGTTGAAAGGAAGGCACAGGAAGTAGACATTCTTACTTCTAGGATTCAGGAGCTTGAGACCCAGTTGGATAGCGAGAAAGAGGAATGTAGGAGGTAATGACTATTTAATCCTTGACGTTTGTTTGAAATTAATTAGGATGAAATATACTTCCAGTAATGTAATTTGGCAAGCTCTAGACTTGATCTTTTGGTGAGAAGTTTTGTTCTATCTATTTGTATGTCAGGATTACTTCAGGCACGAAGAAATTTGTGAAAGAATATAACCGTTTCTTGCGGGCACAAGATGATCTAAAGAGGCAGGACATTATCCCTTTTTTTCTGATTGCTATACAAGTATGGTCATTCAATAACACGATGCTTTGTCAAATCTATAGGTCAGAAGCTCGCCTTCAGAAATTGGGAAACCAACTTAGTACGTATCTTGCTGTAAGTGAAGGCACTAATGGGGATGCAGACGTGGATATTGTGAGCGATGAAGAGAACAATGGTCGGAATTTAAGAACCGCTTGTGATCCACAAAATGAGTTGCAGAATACTTCTTCACTGTCCAGGAAAAAGCATTATGCAGATCAATATACTACCAAAGAACCTGTTGAAGACGGTAAACTTATTTGTACTTTTATATCTGCGTTTACACTAATTCTTGGAATATCAGTTCACAGACATGCTATGAACTTTCTCCATATTGTTTCAGGCTTGATAGGAAGAGGTGAAGAAGAGAAGATGGAGAAAGTGAAGAAGAGACCTTCTCGTTGGAATATGGATCCTTCAAAATCATACTCTGAAGAAGAAAGTGGAGCATGGGACGACGAAGACACAATTAACAAGTCCTCATCAAAGGAAGACAACTGGAAAAGAAGAAGGCTTTCTATTGGCAACTCATCTACTGATAAGGTACGACATCTTTCTTCTTTTTCAGAAGTGGTGTTCAATTGAACTGTAAGGAGATTGACATTGGGACTCAAGTTGAATTTGAAAGGTTTTTATTATCTTTCACGTTAAAGATGCATTTTGTTAAAATAGAGTTTGTTACATTGTTACGGTACTGCAGGTAATATCGTCTACGAGCATGGCAGCTCGGGCATTTGATGATGTTGCGGAATTTGAGGAAGAGAATCTCGAAGCAGCCAAAGGCTCTCCTCTCGTATCTCTTCCTCCACCCCCACCTTTCAGAGAAGCCCAGGTTCAGGTAAGCATGAGTAGATTTCTCGAAAACTTATGTTAGTAAACTAAATTTCGCCTGAAAGTAATTATACGAAGATGATGATCCTCACACAATCCCATGTACTGTGTTCAGGAAGACGAGGAGGATGTAAACGTTGTTGTGATGGAACAGAGGAAAGCCAACGACACTGATTCCGTCTGATCATAAGTAACCGCAAAACTTTGAACACTAAAAAAAAGCCTGTTTGTTTGGTGCAATATTAACAGTGATTAGAATCGGTGTATGCTTTTTGTTTCAATGTTGCGTATAGAAACTAGTTTAAACAATGAAAACTATTTTTTCTCCAGTAACATAATTTGATTTCAAATCAGTGATCACTGTATAGGCAAAATTGATAATTCTGTTCTTTAGAAAACACAAAATAGGCTTTAAATTGATGAAGATTCTTCCAGACACTTAGAGCACTTGCAGCTGAAACCATAGTCTGCAAGTAATGCTTGTCTCTCTTTATACGGAAGCTCCTCGTCTATATATGAAATCGTCACCTGTTTTTACATATGGAACTCAAAAACAAGCTCTCTTTTCCAAAATATTCAAATTGCTACAATTTAGAGAGAAGATGCCTACCTCTTCGTTCTTGCTGATGCGTCTTAACGCAATTATAACTGCTTGTCCGTCTCTGTCCTGCAAAACCCACAAGACAAAAGTGTTCCACATGGAGGAATCGAATTCAGTCTTCAATCCTTGAGATGTGTAGACCATAAAGAGGACGAAGATGTAAGAAAATTACCTCTTCTCTTTTGAAGGCTTTTGCATTAGGGCAACATGAATGGTTCATACAACTCTGCAGAGGGAAGAAGGCCGTTCCTAAACACAAATACGATTTGATGTAATAATGTCAAATCTTAGTTGCAAGTTACATAACTTCTCTGTTATATGGCGACATTGTTTCCTTTCATTTCTAACCTTGGCAACAGTCCAAGTACTCATCACCAAGAGCATCTAGAAACGGTCTCGTGATTTCCTCGGCTTCTTCCTATGATAACAAGAATAAGAAACTGGTAAGAGTTAATAAAATTTTGTCCAAGAACAACAACAATTGGTCGAAAGCATTATTTTGTACAGACCTTTTCTGCATCAGGAAGATCATCAATATACAAGAAATAGTCTTCTACCGGTGATGCTACCACCAAGTCTCTGCCAAATATCAAACATATTGTGGGTAAATTCACTGTAAATGTAAGGATATAAACAGGAATTGATGACTCTTACAGGTTATTCAGCTCAAACATGCCGATGATATTCCCATAGATTTCGAGGGAGAAAACTTTCCAGCGTCAAGGATTGACCCTTTGTGAGTAAAATGGAGTATAAAACAAGGAAACGATGGTGCAGGTAGTATATCAAACTGAAAGAGGGAGGATACGGGCTTCACATTCTTTGTCAAATATAGCTGTCTTCAGGAGCTCCAAAGACTGGAGATAAAACAATATAATTTAGCTGATGCAACTGCGATCGTGATCTCCACACGACACGGCAAGCAAATTCAACCTTCAAACTGAAACACATACCGTACATGCAAGATTCTTTATCTGCATCCTGAAGGCTCCTTCATCAGAAGAATCAACATCATCTGGCAATGCGATGCAGTCCCACCACCTACCAAAAAAGAAAAGAAAAGAGTCTTAAATAATTTATATCACCGAAAAGCCTATTATATACGATCATGAGTTACCGTATCTAATTTGGATCACATTCAGAAAAACAGAGAAAGAAAAGCAAGTGATTCATGTTCTTCTTCAATAGTCAAGATATATCTAATGGAAACATTAATATATACCTTCTTTTGTATCCAACCGATACTGGTTTCCATGCCTCCAAGAGTAGCGACTGCTCTGGCTCACTCTGTTTTGCTTTTTTGTTCACATGTTCTGCTTTCAGTTTCCTGTACCTTAGAATGGTTAAGGCAATCGCCTAGCCATAATTCATTTTCCAGAACTAATTAGTTTCTTTTCTTGATATAGTATGTGAAAGGGTATATAACTATATATACTGGAGAAAAGAATAAGTCGAAAATTGTGTAAGCTCCATAGATCACCGTAAACTATATATGTTGAAAGTTCCATGGCATTTTATTTACGATATTCAAAAAGCAGACACAACAACTGATACAAGATATACCTTGGCAGTCAGGAGAAAAATATCATTTGTATCTGAAAAAGTGAAAATTAAGAAATGATAAGATTTTGCACAAAAAAAAAAAAGAAATGATAAGATATAAATAAAGTTATTGCAAGACAGAACATTCAAGTCCAAAGAAACTAATAATGATTTTACCATTAGCATGTTTTATAAACTCTCCAAGCGCCTCTCTAGATATTGATTCAGACCTCTCACCAGTGCAGAGTAAAGAATGAGAACTTTCCCAATCCGCCTCTGCGCATGATTCACTATGTCATATTGAAACAACACATTAGTACCACTAGGCATATTTTATACATGTAAAAACAACAACGTATACGAAAGCCGATGACATCAAATCTCAATTACCTACAGTAGAAAGCCTCCTGACATCCTCCAGGACACGAAAGAGGCGAAGGCAAAGGAAACTTATCAGTATGCGGCAATGCCATTTCACCGTTCATCAGAGAACTAACAACTTCTTCCGGAAGAGAACTACGGCTTGAACTACTTCCACCACATAGTTCCTTATTTCCATTGTACTTCATACATTCATCTTCTTCACTTTCAGATGAATCGCCATCACAACAACCAGAAAGACCGAGATTCTTAAAATAGAGTTTCCTGCCAATTTGATTCTCAATCGATCCAACGAACCGGAAACAAAAACTACAAACCAAACAATCCACCTTGTTGGATGAATGTTGAATACCAACAAGAATCTGATCTTTCAAAATGAGTTCATCTTCTTGAAACTCTGAATTCGCATAAACACCTAACCAAATTGGACGAAATCAAACCAACATTGTAGCCATTGATAATCTTAAAATCAATAAACGAAATATAAAACAAGAATTCAAACCTTTTCCGAAGGATTCATTTAGTTTCACTTCAATTCCATTGCATCTTCGACTTGTTATAAGCTTTTTGAAATACTCCTGAACAAGAAATTGAGTAAACCGGATTCGAGCTCAGTCACTGTAAGTTTCCATGGAGATTAGCCTCAAACATGCTTCTAGAGAGAGAGAGAGAGAGAGGGATTTTGCCTGAAGTTGGGGAGGTGGAAGCGGAGAAAGAAGAGCGGCGACTTCGGCGGTGCTATTCTCGTCGATTTTGCGAAGCGAATCCATTAAGTGGCCGGAGATTTTTCTCGCACGGCGGCGCGTTTGTAATTAATCTGTTGCTATTTTGACTGTTTGGGTTTAAAGACTAGAGAAGAGACTCTTTACTCTTTAGAGTGGACTGGAGATGGATTATCCGACCCGGACCCGGACCCGGACCCATCCAGGATTAATACCGGAACCGAAAATTCCGACCCGAACCGAACCGATATTAATGTGTTTCGGTTAGACATCGGTTACTTGGCACAAACCGATCGGAGGCTTTATACGTAATTGTGTTGTTCCGTTTTAAACTCGGTTCGGTTCGGTTCTATGATTCCGATCGGTAACCGAGATTTTAACCTAAGTATATAAGCCTAACCCTAACCCAATTTTAGCCGACCAAACTCTCTAGTCTCTATCTCTCTCTCGCTCGACTCGCGACTTCTCTCCGACACCAAACTTCTCTGAGACCAAATCTTCTATTCTTCACCGAAATTCTTCTAATCAGTCTTTCTTCCTTGATCCTTTGTTATTCTATGAGGTTAGTTGAATATTCTCTGTCTTGTTAACTTCTGAATTTCTGATTATTTCTCAAATTTTGCGAATTTAGATTTAGGGTTTCAGTTTGGGGTTTTTGTGAAGTTGATTGTCGTGTGGTCTTCTCTGTACTTCTGGGTTTGGGTTTCCTTAGCTCACTCACAGTTTCTTTTGCTGTTGGATTAATGTATTTTCAACCAATGTTAAAGCTTTTTTTTTTAAGAAAATATATAGCTTTAATCTTTGTTTACTCAAAAGAACAAGCTAATCACTGACATGTTGTCTTAAGCTTGAATGTTGTCTCTATAATCAGTTTGATTGTGCTTCTGTTTGTGTCTCTAGAAAATGTTTGTTTTTGTGTTTGATGATATCTTTTGTTGCTTAAATCGGATTAATAATCGGATTAATTATTCCTAATGCTTTCACTGTTAATCTTAATGTGAAAACTTGGTTACAATACTTAATCTGCATCTTTATAACTTAACCTGCACTGATTAGTATATATCAACTAAACATGTTTATTTATCTTGTTTTTGTTCCTGTTGCAAAACAGATAGCTAACTTTGTGGATCAATTGCTTGATTCTTCTTGCTTTAAGTGCTTGTGTAGTGTGTACATAACTTCAGTGAATAATGATTGGTTTTTACAGAGCCTGGATACGAGTTGGAGAAGACTTCTTTGCTGGATTACAACCACATGAGCTTTGAAGGACCCCAGTTAAAATATATTCTGAATTCGACCCGTATTTGCCCCGGAAAGATTTTATTGCTGCAATGACGGAACTTGGATACGCGAAGAGAAGAAGATGAAAAAAGCTCAACTCCTCAAAGACAAGGAGACCAAGGAGAAAATGATGAAAGCTCAGAAAATGGAAAAGCAAGGACCTCTTATCTCAGAGAAGACGCTTCCACGCTTCCAGTTCCGCCCCCCTGCCGAGATCAACGATACTACTCAAATAAAAACCTAAGACAAACTAACGATAGCTACTACTGAAATTAAATATTATTAATTATAAAAAAACTATATAAAAAATATCCCTCAACATAGCACAACTATTTTATCTAGTCTATATTAATTTTACAATAAAGTCTTGAATCAATAAAAACGACGAATCATAGATTAATCTGCTTGACTTTGAAATAATCCTCAACAAATAGTATTCAAGATTGGTGGCGCCGAGCTTTAGTTTCTGCTTTTGTTTAGTCACTAAGTACTCTGTTTATAGTTGTATAAATACACTTCCCCATTTGTATATTTCTTTTCATCAACCCACAAAGATCTCTCTACTTTTATAAAAAAGCAGCATTAATTTAATGGCAGGAATCAAAGTTTTTGGTCACCCAGCTTCCATACCCACGAGAAGAGTTCTCATCGCTCTACACGAGAAAAATCTCGACTTTGAGCTGGTTCATATCGAGCTCAAAGATGGTGAACAGAAGAAAGAGCCTTTCATCTCTCGCAACGTGAGTACATATATAATATTAGTCAAGACAAAAGATTGTTTCATTTAGATACTGATATTGTATGAAAAACCTTAAATATTGTTTTGTAGCCTTTTGGCAAAATTCCAGCATTTGAAGATGGAGACTTCAAGCTTTTTGGTAAACAACAAAAAACACTTAAAACTAGCCTGATACTGAGCAGTTTGTCAATTTATTCAGTTTTTAACCAAGTGGTCGTGGTCTACTGGCTTCCACTAGAGGAGGAATTGCCCTATTGGTCTAGGTCAGAGATCGACTCCCCTCAAGCGCGAAAGTGCTAGTCATTTTCATGTGGTCAGGGGTTTTCACCTGGTCTTCTCCGGATCCTGGGAGGATTAGGGGCTTCGTCCCCGAACCTCCTGGATATCAAAAAAAAAAAAATTTAATCTCTCAAATTATATTTCTGATCATTGCAATTAAAGAAATCAGAAACACTCATTTTTTTTTTGTTTTGTTTTGTTGATAGAATCAAGAGCAATTACTCAATACATAGCTCATGAATACTCAGACAAAGGAAACCAACTTATCTCACCTGGCTCCAAGAACATGGCGATCATTGCGATGGGGATAGAAATTGAATCGCATGAGTTTGAGCCAGTTGCTTCAAAGCTTGCTTGGGAGCAAGTCTTCAAGGGTTTCCATGGTTTGACAGCAGACCAAACCGTTGTTGAAGAAGAAGAGGTTAAGTTAGCCAAAGTCCTCGATGTTTACGAATATAGGCTTAGTCAGTCTAAGTATCTGGCTTGTGACCAATTCACCTTGGTCGATCTTCACACAATCCCTCTGATTCAGTACTTAATTGGTACTCCAACTAAGAAACTCTTTGACGCACGTCCACATGTCAGTGCTTGGGTTGCTGACATCACTTCTAGGCCTTCTTCTCAGAAGGTTCTTTAAGTGAATCAAACTGTTGATCAGAAGATGAAAGAAAAGTGGCGACGACCTCATTGCCCAATTGTCACTAACTCTGTTTTCCTTTTCTGTGTGTGATTCCTCTGGTTTTTTTTTTTTTTTTTGTGTGTACTCTGTTTTTTGTTTCTGAGGTATTGGTTTGAATGTAATCTTCAATAATGAGTCTTGATATTTATAAAAAGAAATTATATTATCTTGATTTTTTCTACTAATTAGTGTTAATATCATTCTTGAAAGTTGACTTTATTCTTCTAATTCTTGAAAGTTGACTTGAGACATCTTTTTTAAAAAGAAAATTGTAAGGAAGAAATTGACCGTTGACTTTAAATGCTACTTAATTTGCTGACGGTCAAATTAGTATTTTAAGGTTCATATTCAGACAAATACACAATTATTCAATATAATAATGACAATCTGCAAAAATACTTACGTTGTCCGAGTTGTTAACGAAATTTGATAAAAAGATGGTAAAAAAAGAAATAGGAAGTATAGTGAAAGAAAGTCTAAGTAAATGATTTCAAAGTATGGAAAATGACAAACAAATCGGATAAACGTAAACTAACCGTGAATTTGGAAGTTATTTGAATGGAAAAGATACCAGAAAATCATGGCTGCGGCCGGTGGCATAGAACGGTCGCCGAAACGATTTCAGAGAAAAGAAAAAAACAGTCGGTTTGTGGGAGATGATGGAACAAAAAAAAAAGGAGGATCAAGAGAAAGAAATAGACACCCAACACTCGTTAATTAATAAAGATAACAATAAAATTTTAACATCATTGATCAAAGTCACACGCTATACCTTCCCATATACTATTTACTTAGAAGAAAAGGCGCCACAGGGTTATTTGGATAGAATGAAGGGTTAATTATTTTCATAGTTTTGAGTCTGCAATAATTTGTGAAAAATCTAATTTGAGTCAAAATTTACGTTCCCTACCATTTATCTCAAATTTTTAATCAAAAGTACAATTTTTTTTAGTAATACACACAATAAACGAAATTTATGTTTACGTTGATTATTGGATTATCGAAATTAATAAGCACTTGCTAATGACCGTACGTACTTCTGTTATGTTCTAAGTCATCGAAGCAACTCAAAAGATATTTCCAAATTGAGATCAAGAGAAAAGCTAGAGAATAATAAAACTTACTAATTAATTATGAGAATCCTTTATGGATAAGTAACATAATGACATGACTTTCTTAATTACTACAACTCCAAATTATTAAATAAAAGCTTTAAAGTAAGAGATTATTACATGAATATGATGATGATCATATTTATTATACTACTAATTCTTCTTTTCTTTGTCATCTGAAAAAATCTATGAAGAAGCTTTCTTCTCAGCAGTAGAACTTCCTGTAACTTTGATCATAGATTTGAGTAATTTATCCATCTTTAGATATTCAATTGTCTTCATATACTTGGGATCAATACTTTCTTTGTTTGTTTCAATGGCCTCGATCATTCTCTTCTCCAAATCCTAGATTTTACAAAAATTCTGATTATTGTTTTCTTCATAGCAAAAGAAATATTAAAAGTTTGCAAAAATATCAAAATGAAAACATTTACCTTCACTTGCTCTTCATCTACTTCTGGTGCGTCCATGAGACGTTCCAATTCATCTTTAAGCTCAGCCTCCGTAAGAACCATTTCTTGATTATTTTTCTGGTAGTAGAACAAGAGAAAAAGAGTTATGTATACTTGTTTTTTTTGTTGTTCTATCTTCTTGGTTCTTGTTACTAATTTCCTCAATTTATAGATGTATTGTGTCAAGTAAGTCACAAAAGCTACAACTTTTTCTGTGTCTTTTTGATTAAAGCTACAACTTTGTTTTACTAGGAAACTCTTGCTTACATGTATTTACTCCTGAATTTGTATGTAATTTCCTTTTTTTTATCCATTTGACTATATAACCACCGATCGACTCAAATAAAACTTTCTTTTAATAAAAAATGCACTATGATGTTATTTCAAACTTACTATAAATGCATAAATATCACGTCTTACGCAATTCCATGTTTTATAATCTGTAACCTTTAGTTGAAATTTCAAATGTTTCCATAATTGTTTTGCAACAAAACCCATGCAAAAAGAGAAACCATTTCATCGTATTACACGGCAATATAGTCTTTGATTCTACTTTTTCTATACAATCTTATTCGTTTTTTCTTTGATACCACAAATGTTCCAATTGGGAAACTTCCGTAGTCCGCACACAGTTATATTAACTCATACGCTGTTTCTTATATAAAGAATATCAGGATTTTCATCGATTATATGTTAGTTTGTAATAAAATCCAAAATAAATATTAGCAAAGATAATATGTCTAATTTTCTGCAAGCATTTTTGTAGAACTAATAAAACACTTCAATACTTCCACAGAGGCACTCGCAGCAGCAATTATCTTACTCCAAATGTATATCAAACTCATCCACTGTTTTTCGTATAAAGAATATATTTTTGTCCTCCAAAATTATATGAACTAATATACATTCTAAGAAATCCATTTCACAGGTTTAATTAGAATAGAGACTGTATTTGTTATATGGTTAAGTTAACTAAGACTTCACGGTCTAACACATTTGCTTATGCAATTTTGTTTTGCTAAACAATTTTATTGCATACATCTCAATTTTGTTTTTAAATAAAATGTAAATATATAGTTTTAATTAATCTTATTAAATTCGAACATATTTCGACTGAATTATGTATAATTTTAAATACATTTTTATTGAGTTAAACAAGCCAACATATCAGAATTTTAATCAAAACAACTATAGAAATACAAAAGTATTTTATTGAGTAAAAAGAGTATAATTTTAAGTATCATAATAAACGAAATATATGTCTACGTACGTTCATTATTGTATTATCGAACGTAGACGAAATCATCATTATCAACATTGATCAAGAAACTGAAAAAAACATTTGCAGAGTGACTGAGTTGGTTTTTTGTGTTTGTGATGCACAGAAAAAAACATTTTAATATCTTTAGACTAAAATTCCAACATATATTATTCATCACAGCTATAGGTTATTTCTATAATTCTATCAATCGTTTTTCTCCCTCACGTGGCTGCACTTGACCTTCAAAGCCTTCCAAAATTTCCTTATGTCCTTCTCCCTCACGCTGGACTAGCTGCTCACGTGGGACTGGCTCTCCTTGACCTTGACCTTCATCAGTCAGCTCAAGAGTCTCATCTTTCGTTATGTCATACAGAAGGTGAACCAATCCAACATGCTGAAATGAATTCTTGACAGAAAAGTTGTTGTATACTCTTTTAAGATCCAGCCTCTTTTCTTCTTTTGATGATTCACAGAATGGACGATCCAGTAATTATCTAACTCTAGTAATTATCTAACTATCCACTGTTTTTTTGTATAAAGAATATATTTTTGTTCTCGGAAATTATATGAACTAACTAGTTGTTTGTCCGCGTTATGCGCAGAAGTTTTATTATCTATTTATTTTGGTTTGTATTTTTTATTTATTACATTATCTCTTTATATTGTCATTATTTATATTTTTGTTTTATGTTTTTATTAGATTTGACGTAATGTATTACGCTGTTGCTGGTTATATCTTTTTGGCATTATAGTTTTATGCTTTTTATTGCGTTGTTGCTCGTTATATGTGTCTTTGGTGGCTCATAGTAATGATCTTTTATGAATTTGCGGCGGCAGGATTGTTACCGGTAGATAGTGCATCAATAAAATATATCATTTGTTGGTCTCTGATCTTTCCGAATTCCGATACTGGTATATCGTTGCTCGTTATAACATTTATGAATAACGATCTTTTATGAATCAACTTTTATATACTGTATATATATAAATATACATTTTAAAAAATCCATTTCAAAGGTTTAAGTAGAATAGAGACTGTATTTGTTATATGGTTAACTAATACTTCACGGTCCAACACATGTACTTATGCAATTATGTTTTGTTAAACAATTTTATTGCATACATCTCAATTTTTTCAAAAATAAAATGTAAATATATAGTTTTAATTAATCTTATTTAATTCCAACATATTTCGACTGAATTATGTATAACTTTAAATACATTTTTATTGAGTTAAACAAGCCACAAATATCAGAAATTTAATCAAAACAGCTACAGGAATACAAAAGTATTTTATTGAGTAAAAATAGTATAATTTTAATTATCATAATAAACCAAATATATGTCTACGTACGTTCGTTATTGTATTATCGAAACGGAGTCATAATCATCCACAATAATCAAGAAACTGAAAAACACACACTTAAAGAAAGGAAAGAAAAGATAGAAAGCTGCTTAGTTTTTGATAATCTGCTCATTCGCTTCAAAAGCCTATTTATTCTTCTCAAGAACTTCTTTTTCTTCCTCCGATGTATAATCTTTCTCAATCTTGAACTCTAAGCGAATCTCGTCTGGAGTTTTGTCTTTGATCCTATCCGCGACAGTTTGGAAAGCTAGGTCAAGCAGGTTTATGATGTTTAGGTAATTCACAGCAAAAATGGGATCAAAGATCATGGATTGATCGATTTTCATCATGAAATCCTTGTCCCACTTCTTGAGATCCTCATCGGATGAAGGATTAGCAGTATCGACGTTGTGGTGCTTCTTGCAGTACTCAATCACAATATTAAGAAACTTGCTTGTCACGTTTGGAAGAGGGAACTCAGGCTTGGCGCAATCGTCTTCAACCATATGAGCTATGGTCATGGATTGACATGCGACCGCTTCTTCGATCGTATACGTTTTACCATCGGAGCTCATTAAACACAATCATATTCGTCGACATTGTTTGTTTGTTGTGGGGGGAGAGATTTTTGTCTATGGAAGTAATTTGAAAGATTGATCAAGAATTGAGAGAAGGTAATGAAGTTATGAACCTATGCGTCGGTGTATTTATAAGCCCTAATTTTCATTGATGTATCGTGTCAAGTAAGTCACAAAAGCATTATACGTTATATATCAACTCATTTTGATGTTGTTATTACACAAAAGTATTTGATATTTTTACCTTTTTTAAGTGTCTTTTTGATTAAAACCATAGCTTTTTTTTAATTAGGAAACTCGTGCTTATAGTGTTTACTGTTTGACAAAAAANTTTTTTAGTTTTTTTTTTTTAAAAAAAAAAAAAAAAAAAAAAGTGTTTACTGTTTACTCCTAAATTTTGCTTGTAATTCTTTTTTTATCCATTGGACTAACCACCAATTCAAATTTTCAATAAAGAAGAAGCTTTTTTATTAAAAACGCACTAGGATGTTGTGTACACATAAACATACGCGTTTTCTATAAATGCATAATTATCAAGTTTTACGCATTTGAAAACACGCAATTTTTCATACGTTTTTGTAATTTCAAAATGTGGTATTTGATTTTACCATTTCTATATCTCTTTGTTTTTCCTTAATACAACAAATGTTCCAATTAAGTAACACTTCCGCACACATTTTTAATTGAAATATAATCATCCACTGTTTTTCGCATAAAGAATATCAGAATTTATTCAATTATATGAAATTTTACTTACTAATTAAAAAATATCCAAAATAAATATAAGAAAAGACAATACATAATGTCTAATTTTGTTTATTTCCTTAAAGACTTGTTGCTAATACAAAAATTACAAACTTGGATAATTTCACAGAGGCACTCGCAGTAATTATCTAACTCCAAAATGTATATCAAACTTTAATTTAGACACAATAAAGAAAAATAAAAACAAGTTTCAAGTTCAGCCTAAGAAGACACTCGATCAATGATGCTTTTTGTCAGGACTCACCTGTCTTTTTTTGTTGTCATCAAGCACATCCAAAGAACTGTTCTATTGACTGCGAGGTGAATACATTCGGAGCCGTTCGCTCCGGTTTCACTGCACAGACGTGAAGCTGATATTTGATGAACCTCTGCAAACAAGAGAGAGATGAGTTTAACTAAAAGCAAGATAACAATGTGAATGAGTAAACAAAGAAAGGGCTTTACAGCTAGTTGTGTGCTGATTTCCGGGTTTGTATCGATATGCCAGTCAGGTTCTAGTTGTCTGACAAAGGAAGTTCTTCCTATCTCTGTACTACAGAAGAGGACCTGCAATTTCATGTTTACAAAATTGTAATTCTTGAACTTTTCAAAACACAGAGAGAAATATCGATAAGTCATGCTCCGATAAGATTTCTGGAAAGCTTTTTGAGATGATTAATGAGTACAAGATTGTCGAAGAAAGCTTGATTGGATACCTTATCTTTGACCAAACCAGATGTAAAAACGCCTGCATTCTCTAAAGCCTGTAGAACTTTGGCCTGCATATTAGTGCTCAAAATGTAAGTTTCAGAAACTACTGACAAAAAAACCCAATAGGCTCAGTCAACCGTAAAAAAAGATTACAAGATTGCACAAATGTCTCAAGCATTTAGTTGTACCAATGAACTCGCTCTCTTCCTCTAATGATGTAAAAATATGTGCTTAAGAATTCTTCTTGTCAAACATTTTTCAATGCTCAACTCTTATCTACATGAATATCCATGTTATGACCCACTGCCCGAGATTTTCAGCTAACCATGTTTAACGATAACCACAACTAATTTGCTGTGCCATGCTAGAGCGACTATCAACAAAAGAACAAAAATGAGTGGGCACATTGACTGGAAAAGAAGTTGTTGCTCACTTCGCTTTCATCGTCAAGTACTCTTTCCATAAGATATAAATCACTACACTTTGTAATCTCTAGGAGAACTTCCAGAACAGATGACCTCACTGTTGCTTGTTTCTGCATTACATTGGCTGAGTCAGGTACACAGACGCATCATGCAATATTTAAAATAAATGTCAGAAAAAAAAGATTATTACTTGGAGTTCTTCTGGACTTGTTTCCTCAAGAATTACTCCAAGAAGACGGCATGTTACCTACAAATACATATTAGACAACACAATAATGAACCTGACCCAGTGCTTCAATAAGGTGCTTAAACTCGTATAAAAAAACAACCATCGATGATTTAACATGTTCAAAGCCTATCTGTAGCTCTTAGAAAATAAATTCACAACATGATCAATGCTGACATGCAAATTACCTTCCTTCCTTCACTAAGCTTCTGTCTAACTATTTGCCCCAAGGTAGGCTGCAACAAAACATGAATCTAAATCAACACAGAACAAAGTGAATACTATAACACAAAAATTTCATAACTAGGTAGAGCAAAAGAATGTTACTTTAACAGGTTGAAAGAACTGATCAACAACATCTTGCACCGCATTATCATCATGAGACGAAGAAACTTCAGGAGGTACCGAAGCTAAATTCGACTGAGCAGCAGCACTAGAAGTTTCACCAGATTGCATCCTCCGTTTCGGCTGCCTTCTTTGACGTTGTTCTCCTGGCGTTCTTATCGCCCTCCACGTAAATATCACCGCAATCGCAAGCCCCGCAATCGCACCAATCGATCTTGAATCCTAATTTACAAAAACATCAACAATGAAAAACTAATAACCTACATAACAATAAACCATTTCCAAATTATCCAAAATTTTCTCCTCCAGGAAGCTAAAATCACTCTAATTCGAGCTCAATCGTAACATTATGTAATAAATTTCATCAAATTGAAGAATTAATTCCCTAATTCAACCATTAATTACACTAATCCCTAAATTAATCAGTCAAAAATTGGATTCAATTCCCAGATATTCCCACCTCCAGCAAGCTAAATTCACTCAAATTTGAGCTGAATCGTAACATTATGTAATAAATTTCATCAAATTAAAGTATTAAGTCCCTAATTCACCAATTAAATACACTAATCCCTAAATTAATCAATCAAAAATTGGATTCAATTCCCACAATCTACAAAACCATAATCCGACCCAGATCCGATATAAAGCTGTTGTAAAAGAGAAGAGATCAAGAAAGAACCAGATTTCGAATCGATGTAGTAGAGAAAAGGCTTGACATTTTGAAGGCAACGTAAGCGCTTAATCGCTTAATCAACCGAACGATCTCTTCAGTAGGCGATGACGAAGACGTAGACGATTCCGCCATTAATTTCACTTTTTCCCTTCAAAGCCAAATTTCAAAAATACGTCGTCGTTTGTACGAACTATCAGATTCTTAGCTTCAAGCTTTCAGATATTCCCAGAAGAAACGAAGGACACTGTTCTCGAGAGAGAGAGATTGTACTTTCGAACAACGAGGCAAAAGTCAAATTATAAGGACACGTGTCGGTTTTTACACGTGGTGATTGATAAGGATGTGAGACCATGGTTTGTATCGGAGGGTGCGATGTATGTGATCTGTAAATGTGAAACGGTGCGTTTTATTCCTGTGCAGGGGAAACTTTTTACACGATAAAATGGAGATAATACGAGGAGTAAGGAAATTGAGAAACT
Organism: Erysimum cheiri; assembly: GCA_900406345.1. Taxonomy (NCBI): domain Eukaryota; kingdom Viridiplantae; phylum Streptophyta; class Magnoliopsida; order Brassicales; family Brassicaceae; genus Erysimum; species Erysimum cheiri. The sequence goes on along the minus strand of OVAQ01000176.1, from coordinate 21,529 downwards.
AGAATTGGTTTTGATTTGTTGTTGTTTGATACTTAAGTGATTATGGTGTAATGTTTTCACATGTGAAAAGAAGCAAATAGAGAGATGAATATGTATCACCAAAACCATATGTGAAAAATGTGAAAAAACCGTATTTCGTTAGTTGAAAGTTACAAACTATTCAAATTTTTTGGTTTACATTGTGAATCCCAAATCATAGTCTCGTATACATCAATGAGATATATAAATTAGTTTTTGTAGCTTAAATTTGAAGCGGTTTTAAAAAAAATCTAAATCAGTTGATAAACTTTTTCTGTCAACCAAACGCGTTCAGTTAAAAGATACATAAAAAACGTGTAACATATATATCAAACATATAAAGATGACAAAGAAGATGTTGGGGAAAGACTCTCTTGCACTTGTCGATTATTCTGGAGGGAAGAAACATCGTTGTTTAGTGACATCTCTTTCTCGAGGTGAAAGCAATAGCTCTCAAAAACTCTAAAACTCACTGTAACTCTAAAGTCAAGTAGAAAGAGAAGCTCTAACTCCATTTTGTTCAAGTCCGCATTGCTCACACCTCCAACCCGAGCATAGAACTCGTTGTTGTAGTGCCTGTAAATCTGAAATTAGTTAAAAACATATCTTGTCTCATCTTATACATTTCGAAATCTCGAAATCAACATGACACTTAACATAGATTACAAAGTTTATATATCCTCATTTTATATTTGGTTAGATTATGTATTTTTCATTTTGTAAATTAAGATATTAAGACACACAACTAATTCAAGATATATGAGAAAATTCAAGAAAGGGTTAATTACTTACACGTCGTCTAGTATCTTGGCAGCAATCATGACACAAGTGACGAGGAGTCTATGAACATTCAAGGAGACCACCAAAGAACCAGGATGCTTATGAGCCAACCGGTCTATGTACACATAGCCGACAACGAAACACGACGGGCTACATTTTGTGTACTTATATATCCTCTCAAGGTACTTTGCTATACTTATGCTCGGTGCTCTCACTCCATGAAACGCCTCCAAGCTCTTCCCGAATCCCTTAGTTTGCTTAGCTAACCACTCGTTTCGTGCCACGAGCTTCTCCATCACGTGGGAGATTATAGTCAGCACTCTTGGAGTGGCTGCTTCCGTTGGTGGTTCTGGTCCCACGATTGGGTCTAGTTCATCGTCTCCGGCTGCGGTTAACATTGGTTCTCTACTATTCTCTCGTTAATGGGCCACGTTGTATCGTTCGTTTTGCGTATATGTCTTTGTAGATTGAATGGTGGAGATACGATGAGCTTAAGAGGTTAACGTGGGCATGTTATCATGTTTTGTCTGTCTTTGGCCAAACTTGTGAGATGGGTTTGACACGTGTCACTTTGCGAGAAGATAGGATTCCTATGATTTTTGTATATGTACCTTGAGCAATTAAATCAGTTATCAAACAAATAACTTTTTAATTTTTTTTCCACTTAATATTCCTATTATTATTGTTTTGTTTTTCTTTTAATTACTAAAAGATTTTTCTTGATGTAAACACTAAATATAGTTAGGTCTTTGAGGATTATGTCAAACAAATTACTAGTTCAAACTTTACAATTTTCTTTCAAAAATAGATTCTTTAGAGTAGATTACGATTCTTTTTAAGGTTTGGGATCCCAAAATTTCAAGGAGGCCTGATCTCGTACGGATTAATAGTCAACTGCAGAGCCCTTCAAACTAGTTAAGAAGCATTTATTAACCTTTTTGGATCGATGATAATGTTATAGAAGTTGATGTGGCATTACAAATAAAATGACTCAATTATATACATATACTCCCTCTGTTTTTTATTATAGGATTTTCTAGAAAAAAAATTTGTTTGTAAAAGAAGGATTTTCTGACTTTTGTATGCATAAATTAGCTATATAATTCTCATTCTATCCTTACCTAATGTGAAAAATCATTCTTCCATATGGAAATAATGTACATTCATTATTTATTGAATGTGAGAATTGAGATATTCATTCTTCCATATGGAAATAATGTATATTTATGACAAGGTTAAAAATGTAATTATACAAGTACTTCTTAATATGTGGGAAAAAGCTAGAAAATCCTATAAAAAAGAACGGAGGGAGTATATATTATATGTTAAGAGATATCAAGTCTTTCAAACTAGTTGAGAAATGTAATAAAGCATTACACGTTTAAACGATTTCAAGAAATTTCTTGGAAACCACAAGTAACTAACTATAGTAATAGTATCGACTCGAAACAACGATTTTAAAGGTTTGCCACAGAGCACAAATCTATCGAGCAAAGAAAGAATCAGATTTAAGCCTTGACGATCTATATGTCAAATATGCTATGCATGCAAATACATATATTACATGACGGTTCGTAATTACGCCACGTAGATTTTCACCGCGTGGACACACGTTTTCACAAGGTATAAAAACAGATCAAGATCAACCCTACCTCTCTCTAATTTCTTCTCACCTTCTTCTACGTGATTCGCACACCACTGTAAGTACTCTCTTTCGTTGTTTGCATTCATTCGATTCATAATAATATTTTGTTTTTAGGTTGTAATCTGTTTCTTTTTATAATCCTCCGTTATTGGTTTTGAGTTTCTCAACATTTTGCCAAGGTTGTGTGAATCGGGTTTAACGATTTTCGTCATAACTCATAAGTGAGTGATTCTTCCTTCGTAGAAGCTTTCACAAAACTCAGCTTTACATATCTGTTTATATTTGAAACATAACAAATTGTGACATTTTTTTTCTCGCAATTTAATGTATTTAAAACACAAAACCCCATCATGCATCCATATTGTTACAATCTGAAATCCTAAAATCATCATTTTCCTTCCAAGATTTGTCTCTGAGCTAGCTCTAAAATGTTCATGAATCTTATTGTTTTGCATATTGTGTGCAGGATCTTAGACGTGTCTATACTGATCGATAAATAACATATACGTCAGATTCTGCTCTCGATTAGAACTCCAAGTTTGATTATTTTTTTCTTATCTATACATTTATCTTTAAATTTTCAAAATCATCTTGTTCATCATGTCTCCAAGTATGGAGCCAAAGTGTGACCACTGTGCAAACGCACAAGCAGTGATTTACTGCAAACCTGATTTGGCTAAACTATGCCTAAACTGCGACGTCCACATACACTCTGCGAATCCTTTGTCTCGCAAGCACACACGCTCTTTGATATGCCAGATATGCTTCTCACAGCCAGCTGTAGTCCGCTGTCTTGACGATAAGGTTTCATACTGCCAAGGATGTCACTGGCACTCAAGCAATTGCTCAGCGTTAGAACACAGACTTCAGAGCTTGAATCATTTCTCTGGATGTCCTTCTCTAACAGATTTTGTTAGAATGTGGTCTTCAATTCTTGAACCTTCTATCGCCGGTTTGGTTAGTCCGTTTGTTGGTTCTTTGCCCTTGAATGATCCCAACAATGTCATGTTCAGAATGGCGAAAATCGACGAAGTAGACAGTTTTATTGGTTCCTCGTACTCCATGATGCCACACAACATCAGTTGCACTCAAAATCTCAATGATGAATCGTCTTTCTTTTCCGTGGAATCTAAGGTAATAAATAGAGGAACTAAACGTGTTTCTTGAGTTCTTGATAGACAATGCGGTTCTCATTTTGTGTGTGTGTGTGTTTCCAGGGATGTCCTGATTTGGTTCTTAAACTTGAAGAAGGCGAAGAAGATCTATGCGAAGGGCTTAACTTGGACAATGTGCCGTTAAACTTTGACGTTGGAGATGATATCATCGGATGTTCATCCCAAGAACACATTGAATCGGTACCAAGTTGTCTCTTGATCGACAAGAACAACACATCCAACACCGCCTCAAACTTTACTATAGACAACACTTTAGAGGTCTCTTTAGCTTTGTTATGGTTGTTGTTTCTAATCTAAATATAAAAATTTCTAACGAATTTAAAATATTCTCTTTCAGACATCTTCACCAGGACAACAAGATTGCACAAATTATCAGTCAGGTCCGTTTCAAATGAACATAAACACTACTGGACTTCCTCTTCCTCCATCACCTGTCTTGTTCGGACAAATCCATCCGACCATGTCGCTTACCATCTCCAACATCACAGGTGAAAGCAGTGCAGTAGATTACCAAGACCATGGGATTTCTCCAAGGTTAATAATGAGTGAAGCGCCATGGGAATCGAATATTGAAGTTTGTTGTCCACAAGCAAGAAACCAGGCTAAGTTGAGATACATGGAGAAGAAATTAAAGCGCACGTAAGTTTGTTTTTGTATAATAATCGTTACAAAACAGAGTTCTAATTATGTTTATATTGTTTGAATTCTAGTTTTGGGAAACAGATTCGATATGCATCTCGTAAAGCAAGAGCTGACACGAGAAAAAGAGTGAAAGGAAGATTTGTGAAAGCTGGTGATAATTATGATTATGATCCATCATCATCACCAACGACGACGAACAGTTAAACTTTACAAAAAAAAAATGTAGTCTTCTCTTTTCCCAAACAGACACAAATCATGCTTCATGATGATGATGATAAGGTTGGTAAAAACAGTTTCTTGTCGGAAAAGTAATGTTATTATTTATCTTATTTCTTATTTGTACTTGTACAGTTTTATGAATCGAAGAAATCAGCACGTTGCGGCGTGGGAACGTTCGAGAACTTGAACAAAGATGGTGGAAGCCAAAATGGTGAAAATATAATTATTTTTTGCTTCTTTTATTTATAGAATCTGTTTTGTTTTTGATCTTTTATAAGTTGGGTTCCTTTAATAGGACAAATCCGAATTTATTCTTTACAAATAAATTGCCAAGCTGATTTGTGATAAATAAAGTAGCATTGGTTACAATATGCTTCATTCTCTGTACAGAGCACGTTTAGCCTTGGAGCCATCATACTAAATAATACTATGTATTTAACATTGTATTAAGAAGATGTTTCACTTATGAAAAGTTAAGTTATTTTAGTTCTTATGTACCTTTAATTAAGAAAAATGACAAGTCCAAAGAAGTAATGAGAAAGATCCACAACAAAACAAAAATACCAAATAAATCTAACAAAATGCAAAACAGAGAGTACTCTAAGAAATTGAGTTTGGTGATTTAATGTTTTTTGTTTTACAGCTATTTTTTATGGAATTTTTTTTTTTTTTTTTTGTTGGTTTCAAACTTTGCATAGTAGAACTAGAAAAAGCCAAAATATTCGAAGAATAATAACTCAATAACAAAAGATCCTTCTTCTTTCCTTTCTATTGCAGATATTTTTTTTGCTATTTTTAGTTAATACCCATTTTCTTAAAATTCTAAGCTTCATAAATTAAATATCCCAGATTTTTCATAATAGAAAATTGCATAAAAACCCTAGGAATATTTATATCTTACACCAAAAAAAAAAAACTAAATTAGAGAAACACAAACGGAACCTCATGATTGCTACTATCTTGTTCACTTGAGTCACTTCTATTCTCCACGGTGGCTTCTTCTCCCACGGTCGTCACCGACGGTAAAACAACGTTAAAGTCGTGATCTCCGACGAGGCACCGGCGCGTGAGTTTCTGACAAGAAGTGCATAGCACGCGCCTCACGTGTCTCCAAGCTAGAAAATTAGCTCCATGAACCCACCGGTCACATTTCCTACAAAGAAACGCCGAGTCCGCCTCACAAAACACGGAAGCGTCGCCACCACAAAGCTCACACCTAACCGGAACACTTGGTCTCGTGCAGAGACTCCGACAACCACCACCTCCGTCGCTTCTTCTGCTCTCTTCTTCATTCAAACCTCTACACATTTTCTCAATCTTTTTTATCTTTCTCTTCCTCTCTCTCTTGTTCTTGTGGTTATTGGGGAAAGAAGATTTGTAAGTCGGAGAAACGTTATACATTTATATAGGAATCTTGTTTGTTTGTTTATAAAAGTAAATGGAAGATTTTTTATTTTGTATTTTTTTGCATAAAATAATGATGTGTTGTGTTGTTTGAATACACGTGGATGAATCTTGCCCTGTTATTTTGACGTAAATGCCCTTACGAGGGTAAAATCGTCATGTTGAAAATGTTTCTCCTCCAAGCGATTTTATCGTCCTCATATTGGACGCACAACTTTCAAGTTTTCGAAACAAACTCGTATAGTACGACTCTCTCTCATCAACCACCACTTCAATATGAATCATTGTTTTTTTGTTTTATTTTTCGGGGGAAGATATATATCATATAATGTTAATTGTATTATATTGTAAAATGATTACGATGTACGAGAAAAACCACATTACTGAGAATTTAAAATTTAAATAGAACCACCGAAAGGGTACACAAGTTGACTAACAATCGATTCCCCATAAACATATATGAAAGATTGTGAGTTTCTTTTACTTTTATTTTTTTTTCAAGATAAGAAAGATTGTGAGTTTAGTTACATTATGAAATAATCGTATAGTTGTCTATTTCCAGGTGTAAAAATTTGAGGCATTTACATGATATTTAAGGTTTGTCGGACCAAAAATCATGCCATCGAACATAAAAAACATTTATCGTCCGTTTCTTAGCACATCTAATTTATTTTAGATTTCTTGTATATTGAGATTTGTTTACAAAATTTTCCAAAAATAAGGGATTGTTTAGAGGAAAAATAAAAGATACTACAAGTGATTAGTGGAGGATAGAGGGGTAAGCATAAGAAACGGCTAGAATTTAGGGTGATATCAATATCTTGTTATTGGTTGTCTTGGGGCCATTGTGTGGTGGTTAATCAGTCAACTTATATTTAATTATATAAGCTTACCATCAGAACAAGCAAAGGAGGACTGCGATTGTATATATCATTGTATGGTTCACATTTAAAGATTTTTTTGGGGTTGATTTATTAGTCATTTATTTTGTTTTTATTAATTGAAAGGTACCCCCACGAGTTACGAATATAGTATCAGTTAATTTAAAAGGTTTTTTTATTTAGTAGTGCTATACATTGCGTGTGATTGCTAACTAGTTACTAGTAAGTATATAAGTAATCGAAAAAGCATTTTAACATCACAAATATTCGGTTATGTTGTTAACATCACATTATTCACAAACAGTGTTTGTAATTTTGTGGCTTGTGTTGACATGGAGTATTTGATAGTAGTAATTAATTAGTGGGGGCGGTTTTGGTTAAAACTGAGTAATTAACTACTATACACCTTGAAAAAGCTTTGAACGTGAGCCATACATTTGAAGTACCCTCTGTTCCTTGTAAATTGTAATAGTAAGTTTAATTATATTAATCCATACATGGTCAACTTAATAAGAAAATTTACATACTAAAAGAAGACTATATATTGTTTGAATCCCTAAGTTTCATTCAATTGAATCTCTTTACAAAATTATGAGATAGCTATTACAAAAGATTTAAGTGTTAACATCAATAGCAATATATATGCATTGTTGCTCAAATATATTTTATCGTTTTAAACATAAGCAACATATAATTTCTGTCGTTATCGTCTACACATGTAACGATCGGAGTCATACATTTCGTTAAATTAAAATTCTATAAACTACAGAAATTACGTGACAGAGATAAGTATAAAGTTTATAATAATCACAGATATCTTGAATGATATTTAGATTCTTCCACACCATATGTTTAATATTAAAGATTAATCGGACCAAATCAAAACCTTGACATAATGCAACATATATTTTGGACAGGTATTTTCCATGCTGGTTCAACTAGAGTTGTTCTTAATGCCTTCAATCTTTGATTTGACACGGCTAAATGTAGGAAGATACTGAATCAAGTCGAAGGTTCAAAATAAATAATAGAATATTTTTTAAGTGAAGCAAAAAATTTCAATTATTCAAAGAAATATCATAAGCTACAGAACACACAGAGACTTTTATAAAAAAACACCACACGTTTTGTTTATGCGAGCTTTTGTGATCAGAAAAAGAAAGAGATTAATTAGCTATGAGACGAAAAAGCAAGAGACAAAATCGTTTATGATCTCTGACCATTTTTTTTATTTTCATTTTTATTTTGTAATCATCATTGTTAAAAAAACCGAGTGCAAACAAAGGGAGTTTAAACTTAGCAAATTGGTAGTTTAGCAAGGTTACAATCAAGAAAAGCTACGGTTTAACAAAAAGTTCAAAAGATGTCATCTAGAAAAATCGAAATTAAAAAATTGAAAAAGGATATTATATTCTCTAGAAGGAAAAAAGACTTTTTTTTTTTTAACACTGATTTTTATTATATTATTAGAAATTAAGAGAATTATTACATCTCCTGCATCTATGAAGATCTCATGTAAACTTGACTCCGGGAATTGAAACCCAGACCTCCAGGTGAAAACCCACCAATAAACCCTTCAGGTGGAAAACCCACCAATAAACCCTTCAGGTGGAAAAAAGACTTTATTACCTTGAAATTTTGTGGTTGCTATATGGTTTGAAGGCAGTAGAATTTTTCAAACTATCTAGCAAAGACAATTACAGGAGAAGTTGGAGAAGATAAGTCTCTCAAACATAAGGGGTAGATCAAGCTCTTTAAGTGAAGAAGGAAAATATCATGTTTATAATTATTCTAAGCGTTGATGATAACATTTTGAAAAAGTTATAGAAGAGAAGATATGATTAGTTTTGAAGCAAATGTACATGGCTAAGTTTGATAGTGTTTGTTCATTTCACATGAAAACAAAAAAGGACATGTTAACTGATCCTAATGAAATTTGACATGTATTAAACTTTCACCTTATTCAGATGGTTCAAACACCAAAAATCAATAAAATATGGAAAAATTAATAAAATATGGATAATTCGTACAAAAACTAACCAAAACAACCTATTAGTTATCAACAAAATAAATCAGACGACATTATACGAAAGCTATATTAATGCAGCATGACAATGAATATGCATTAAGCCTTCCACAATTTCCTGCAATAAGCAACATGTTACCTTTTCTTCGCGTTGTGGATTTGACTTCAGAAACTCTAACAGGGTGTTGTTACTGCAATACTCCGTCTGGATGTGTAAGCAAAAAACATCTTCATCCGGAACCTGAGTCCTCACTTGATTGACTGGAACTTGCAGTTGAACACTCATCTCTCCGAGGAAGACGGGTGAATCCCTTCTCTAACCAGGCAGAGCCGGCCCAAGACACAAGCTAATGAAGCATCAGCTTGCGGCCGCAAATTATATAGGTCTATAATCGACCATATTTCACACAAAGTTCGTTTAGCCTAGTATAAGCAGTAAAAGAGAGTCTACGATGTCATGAGTTCGACCCTCAAAACTCGTAATTATGTGTGTTTCCATTAATTTTTTTTTCTTTTTTTTTAAGAGAACAAAAAATGTTTTTTGGGTTTGTGACCTCATAATTCTCTGTGACGGCTCTGTAACCAGGACTGATAGTACCTCACAATGTTCTGACTAGTTATCCGTGAAAGTATCCGTGACTTCCCGAGAAATCCGTTGAGGAATGTCTCTCCCTTTCACCTGGATCTTTTTCACTCCATAAGTCTTTTAATCCAAAATGTGTTTGCATAGCATGACATGTCCATACCCCTTCCCAAGGACATCCAACTCTATACATTCTACACAATTTTATGAAAACTTTATACATCTACATATATTACTCTTTTCAAAATGATATCTAACTTTGATCAAATAAAATTTTATCTCATACCTAAAATCACGCTGTCAAATTAAACAATAATTAAACAAAAAAAAGAAAAAGATAAACGCCACAATATTCATCTACAAAATTTAAGGTAAGTGGGTGGTATGGACCGATACGAACAGTTAGTAACGGACTAAAATAATAATGAGACGAAGAATATTATATTTGTGTGTTTGATACGTTATGGAGAAAAAGAGACGTTGTTGTCCACAAGTTGATTCAGTGTTGATGCGTAAGTACACTTGTGTGGATCATATTGATTCAAAAATCCAAAGCTTTTCTATTTTCTAATTTTGTCCTCAGATTTGTCTGTCTGTTGTTTATTGTTGCCTGTTGGTACGAGACCTTGGCCGTCCAATCTTTTCAAAAGTATGTGACCATTATTTTTTGGAATTTTATTATTGCGATATCTCTTTATATTATTTATTATATAGTTGGTACGTAGGACATAATATCATCACATTTAAACATGTATACGCGTAACTACAACCCTGGCTAGTTTATAAATTATCTTTTTAATAGTTTCGAGGATCGATGTAGAGAAGAAAATGTAAAAGAAGTTACTTGGACGAGAAAGAAGAAGACGAGAGAAAACTATAATATATAGTATTAGTACGTATTGTAATATAATGAAATAATTTCTTAAACATGTAAGAAGTAACTCATTAATCATTCACAAAGTCCAAAGAGCTAGCTAACATATCATTAGAAACAAAAGCTTAATCAATACTTGGTTGGAGAGTGATTCATGATTCGCGTAATCTGTGGGCACGAATTCTACACAGTAAATATAAGATAGGAAATCCGCAAACAACCTCCTGGCTGGTAGCGAAAGGGACTTGGTCATCGACTTGGCGGAGTGTATGTGTGAGTCTTCGCGAAGTGATCATTCCAGGGTTACGGTGGGTGCTTGGAGATGGGAACCAAATTAAATTCTGGACATATCACTGGCTTATGAACATACCACTATTGGAAGAAGCTACAATAGAAGTACCGTCGGCTCTAAAGAACTTAACAGCTCGGGATTTATGGAGACATGATACGGGTTGAGATTTGACGAGAATCATGCCATATGTTTCTCAAGAAGTGAGACTTAACCTAGCATCAGTGGTGGTTGATACAGTAACTGGGGCTCATGACAGGTTGGCATGTGGTGCAAGTCAAGACGGCAGGTTCACAGTTAGTAGTGCATACTCGGCTTTGACAAAGAATCTAACGCCAAGGCAAGATATGGGGTCTTTCTTTGGACTAATTTGGAGAATTATGGTGCCAGAGAGGGTGAGAGTGTTCTTTTGGCTAGTCGGGAATCAAGCTATCATGACAAATACCGAGAGGCAAAGGAGACATTTAAGTGATTCCGGCATTTGCCAAGTCTGCCGAGGCGGAGAAGAATCGATCATACATATTTTGCGGGAATGTCCGGCTATCTCGGGAGTGTGGCGCCGAGTTGTACCGCGAAATAAGCAAAGACTGTTCTTTGAACAATCTCTCCTTGAGTGGGTCTATGGTAATCTACGGGATGACAATGTTATAGATACCGTTCCTTGGCCTACATTGTATGCACTGGTTGCTTGGTGGGGATGGAAATGGAGATGTGATAATGTGTTTGGTGGAAATGGGCGATGTCGAGACAGAGTACGATTTGTAAAAGAGCTTGCTAAGGAGGTGTGGCAGGCTATAACATCATTGAGTACTGGTCTGAATGCCATGCCACGAGAGGAACAGCTTATTGCGTGGACATATCCGAGTAGGGGCTGGGTAAAACTGAATACTAATGGCGCGTCGCGTGGTAATCCAGGACTAGCGGCGGCCGGTGGGATTCTTAGAAATGAGCATGGGGAGTGGGTACAAGGTTTTGCGATTAACATAGGTGTGTGCTCCGCACCATTGGCAGAACTTTGAGGGGTCTATTACGGGCTATACGTGGCATGGGAGCGGCGAATAACACAAGTAGAGTTGGAGGTGGACTCGGAGTTGGTGGTTGGATTTTTGACAAAGGGAATCAGAGACACACATCCCTTGTCTTTCCTAGTACGGTTGTGCTATGACTTTTTATCGAAGGATTGGACTGTCCGTATCTCACATGTGTATAGGGAGGCTAATCGTCTTGCCGACAGATTAGCAAACTATGCGTTTTCTCAGCCACTTGGTTTTCACTTGTTGGACTTTTGTCCGGATTGTATGCAATTTATTGCTTTGGAGGACACTAGAGGGATTACACATCCTCGACGTGTTCGTTTGTAATTCATTTTCGTTTGAATAAAAAAGGGGACTTTGTCCCCGTCCCTTACCAAAAAAAAAAAAAGCTTAATCAATACTAAATAAACAAGATAACTTACATCAATATTCAGCTTCAAAATGATGAACAAAAAGGTGTTTAAGGACCGTTTAATTTAATGAGTGTTTAGTCCATTTCATACATCTAAGGGATGTAATTGTTTAATCTATATATTAGTCCGAAAGATTTAAACCGCTGAATTATTTCCTAAAATTGCAGAAGGGTGGATGACGTTTAGGTTCCGAGTGGTAACTATGTTTTTAACTGTAGGAGAAATGAGGTGCAGTTGAAATAATAACAAAAATACATATATACATATACATATGTAGATATTTTGATATTGTTACAGTACTGTTGCGGTGCAGTTTTATGGTGCGATATAGTTACCATTCAGAATCTTAATGCCTAGCTAACCGCCGGTCCACCGAACCTAGGCTGCTGTAATTTTTTTTTGATTCGGTTTTTAACATTTTACCGAAATTTACTCTTTAATTTAATATCTTAACCTCTATGTACTTTGAATTATTGGATTATTGGGTAGATCCACTTGGCAACCTCAATTCAAAATAAAACCGAAACTCGGTTCAATCCGTTTTTCATACCGGGATTTTCCACCCAATCCAGGCCTAATTAAGCTCGGTAGGCACAAATCTATAAAATGACGTAATATCAAAACTCAATAATAAGCCCATTTATAGGCCCATGAACAATCAAAAGAACCACCAAAACCGAACCTTTTGAATTGAAATTAACCACTCCCACGTAGCCAGCTCGGCCGGTGGCTCACGACTTCGCCGTCTCGACACTTTTTTTCCACTAAAAGATTTTATCGAGAAACCTAACCGTCGGACTCAGCCGAGAAACTAAGAAGAAAAAAAAATGAACCACACGAGTCGTAAGAGACGACCTGATCCTTCTCTCTCTAGAACCGATTCTCTCTCCTCCTCCGAAATGTTATCTCCGACGAAATCTCCGGCGCTGAATCGAATTCGAATCCGAAACCTCTTCTTACTTCTACTCTTCGTCTGCGTCGTTATCTTCCTCATCTTCTCCTTCAGTCCTCTCCGCCGCGCACAGTTTCCTTCACTCGCACGGTCCTTAGGCTTATCCTCCACGCGCCGTCGTCACTTACTCTTCTCCATAGCTTCTTCTCACGATTCGTGGCTCCGTCGTAGCTCATACGTTCGTCTCTGGTACTCTCCCAATTCTACTCGCGCTTTCGTCTTCCTCGATCGCGGTGGATTCGAGTCCGATCTAAGTCTTCCTCCTTTGATCGTATCTGAAGATGTTTCTCGTTTTCCTTACAATTTCCCCGGCGGTCTCCGATCAGCGATTCGAGTTGCTCGTGTAGCTAAAGAAGTGGTGGATCGGGATGATAAGGATGTGCGGTGGTTTATCTTTGGAGATGATGATACTGTGTTCTTTGTGGAGAATCTGGTTAGAGTTTTGTCTAAGTATGATCACCGGAAGTGGTGGTACATTGGAAGCAATTCAGAGAGTTTTGATCAGAATGTTAGGTATTCGTTTGATATGGCATTTGGCGGCGGAGGATTCGCCATTAGTGCTTCGCTTGCTAGAGCTTTAAGTAAGGTTATGGATTCTTGTTTGATGAGATATTCGCATATGTATGGAGGTGATTCCAGGATCTTCTCTTGTTTAGCTGAGCTTGGTGTTACATTAACTCGTGAACCTGGATTTCATCAGGTAAACAAAGTCTCAGCTCATTCAGAGATTTGGATTGTTTCTGAATTTAGATTCAATAGAATTGAAAAGTAGCTTTTGCTCATAGTGACATTGATATTGCCCTAGTATAGCTCGATGATTGAAGCTGTAGATCACTTGATTATGTAGCTTGATCTGAGAGATAGTGTATTAATTAGTAATCTCATAGTGACATTGATGCTGCCTTGGAATAGCTCGATGATTGAAGCTGTAGATACTAGATTACTTGATTATGTAGCTTGATCTGAGAGATAGTGTATTAATTAGTAATTGTTGTTTGAGTAGGAATCATCATCTTTTGAATTGCGGTCAAAATCGAGCTAAGAGATCGTCTCTCTTGTTTTTTTATAGATTGATGTACGAGGGAATCTATTTGGACTGCTATGTGCACATCCTCTATCTCCACTGTTGTCTCTACATCATTTGGACGCAGTTGATCCGTTATTTCCAAAGATGAACAGAACCGAAGCCATGGCTCATCTTATTCGTGCTAGTAATGTAGATTCAGCAAGGGTTTTGCAGCAAAGTGTGTGTTACGATTCAGCCAAGTCTGTGACTGTTTCTGTGGTATGGGGTTATGCTGTTCAAGTTTATGAAGGGAATAAACTCCTCCCGGATCTTCTCTCCCTCCAAAAAACTTTTTCTACATGGAGGAGAGGGTCAGGTGTCCAAAGTAATTATATGTTTAATACAAGAGAGTATCCAAGGGATCGTTGTAGTAGACCGCTGGTATTTTTCCTAGACAGCGTTGGATCAGATGGAACGAGAGGAACGTGGAGTAACTATACCCGATATAGTGTCGAGAATTGTCGCAGAGCTGAAGCTGTTAAACATCTAAAACAGGTCCGAGTACTGTCCCATAAATTGGAGCTTAATGTTGAACAGGTAATATTATAGTTACCTCCTTGTCACAAAAGTACAGTAATTTAAGTCCAGAGATGCTCTTGTAGTTAATACTTGTACTCTGATATTCTCAGATGAAGGCTCCACGTCGCCAATGCTGTGACATCTCTCCATCATATGAGGAGTCAATGGTCATTAGCATAAGGCAGTGTATGGAAGATGAGCTAATTGCAATGAAAAGCTAAGCCTTTTGTTTTCACACGGAGTTCATGAATTACACAGCCTTAGAGCCTAAATCCCAAGAGTTCATGCTCAAAAATGAATGATGCACTACAAGGTAACTTCCCTGGTGCTTTGGATTTGGACAAACTCTTGCTTTTGTCACGAGCTTCCAGTGGGATCGAGCCGACCACCTGAGAAACGGCTACTTTAGGAGATACTTTAATTCAAAGGTGGTTTCTCTTATTGTTTTGAAAGAATAAAGTATCACTTATGATGGTATCTTGAGGCTTTGTTCATAACATCTGACTTCTGAGTTTTGGTTGTCTCTTCGTGTTCTTCTTCGGCGCAATCCAACACGGTTCAGCATCTTGTGGAAGTCTGTATCCGGGACTCTCTTGACATTCTGACAATATTGCTGTCGATGGGTTTGGTCGTTTGTGTGTAATATGCAACAAAAATTAACCAGTACGGCTTCTCTTCTCCTGTTATTAAGCTTCCTAATTAAACTATTATATGTATAAAATGCTAATTATAGATGAAACTGAAAGTTGGAATCTTATAATATTTGACAAAAAAAAACAGAGAATTTTGTAATTATAGAAAGTGATAATGACTTAACCCAAAAAAAAAAAAAAAAAAAAAAAAAAGAAAGTGATTATGCCTTCATTTGTCACCGTATAAATTGTGTGATTGTAAGTGTTTGAACTCAGTCACACCTTTGAACTTTTACTTTTTCTTCGGCACTCTTGTCGCTGCAAATACCAACATCTCTCTCATCTTCGTTACAAACTCTAAACATTAGTTTCTTCTAGAAACCGAAATTTATCAATAGAATTTCGTATAAGGTAACCAAAAACTGTAAACTACATTTATTTTATAACACTTATTTCCATTCAACATCCAAATCCATCCGAGTCGTCACACAAAAAATCCAAAACTAATGTACTCTTCTTCATCAACATGCTTCGTTTTGATCCCTATCGTGGCCGTGGTGGTCACACAACTGCTCTTTATGCGCACCGTTTCATCCTTGAACATGACCAATGCGTATCTGAACCACAAATGCCTAGTCAATCAAGGGAAATACAATCCGGGAAGTTGGTATGCGAAACAACTCGAAAAAATCATAGAGTCCCTCGCGAGCGGTGATGGTTTTGTCCATGGTTACGACATGATGGCCCTTAGTAAGGATTCTGATTCTGATTTTGTCAGCGTCACCAACCAGTGCCGCGGCGACTCTTTTGGGTCCAAGTGCCGCTCTTGCTTTTCCACCGCCATAGCAGGGGTAACACCATTTCATTATTGATTAGCTATCACATATTACATCATTACATGTATAAATGCACACACACATATTAGTTTTGGTTTAGCCCATGCAATGTTGATATTGATTTTGGCCGTTAATATGCAAAATGTAGCTTCGTAGGAGATGTCCGCAATATAAGGCAGCAATAATATGGTACGACCAATGTGTTGTCGAGATTTCTTCGATCAATACTGAAGGAAAGATCGATAAAGAAAACGATTTCTGTATGTCCAACGCGAAGAAACTGAACGTAGACTCGTTCACAGAGAAGTGGATGACTTTCCTCGAAAAATTGGTGGGAATAGCCATCAAAGATAAGTATCTGTATGCGGCAGGGGATACAAGGTTCGGGACGAGGAAGTTGTACGGGATGGTGCAGTGTAGGAGTGACTTAACTGTTGATACTTGTCGGAAGTGTGTTGGACATATAGCCGTGAAATTTCAAGATTGCTGGTATGGTAAACAAGGAGCTAGAGTTTTGGGTAGGAGTTGTAATTTTAGGTATGAACTTTACCCTTTTGTTAGTAGTACCAAGTCCGGTCCTAAATTGAAAATATAAAGCAATTCAAAATTCCTTTTTTTATATAATTTTTTAATATTTTTTTTAAGAAAAATTACGCTTTAGAGACATATACTAAATTATGTATTTTTGAACTTTTCGTGTAAATTTCTAAAATTGTTTTATGTAATTTATAGATAATAAATCAAGGAAAGTACCATAATAAAAAAGAGAAACATTGGATTATTATGTTTGAAAACTATATTTAATCATTGTAAGTTAGTTGAAATGAATGGTCATTGAATAAGATAAAACAGCCAGCAATAAGAAACTCATCAAAAATGTTAACCATAAGAAACAGAAGCTCACCAAAATAAGACATAAAATTTCCTTAAAAAGTACAAATAAGATAAGAGATACTAAAAGTTTGAGAGTAGTGCTCATATATTTTAAATGAAAACAAGTAAAATTTATGAAATTTTTTTTCCTAACCATGGATTTGGACAGGAGAAATATGGTAGACGTTTAGCATCACCACTATTTTAAAATGAAAGATTGAAGAAAAAATAATGTCTAAAACAGAAGAATATGGCAGAATAACTGAAACTTTTTTTTTACTTAAATATATAAGAACTATAACGGAATATATAGAATCTTATAATATTTGACCAAAAGTTAAAAACAAAGAAACATGCAACTATAACTATAGAAATGAACAATTCCTTCATTTTTAGGTTGTCACCATACAAATCGTGTGATTGTAAGCGTTTGAACTTAGTCATACCTTTGAACTTGTACTTTTTCGCAAATATCAACGTCTCTGTCTTATACGTTACAAACTCTATACACTATTAGAAACTCTAATTGATTAAATTAAAGGATTTCTTATAACGTATTCAAATCCCTCATAGTCTCCAATATACATCACAGTCTCAGCGCTTCATATACCAAAACAAACTCCGGCCGTTTGAGAAATAGGAAAAGAAAACATCCAAAACAATGTACTTTGTATCCTCTGTATCCAAACGTCTCGTTTGGGTCTCTATTTTGGCCTTGGTGGTCACACAAGTGCTCCTTATACGCAGCGCTTCGTCCTTGAACATGACCAATTCGTATCTGAACCACAAATGCTTAGTCAGTCAAGGAAAATACAAGGCGGGAAGTGCGCACGAGAAACGACTAGAAGCTATCATCCATTCCATCTCGGTCGGTGAAAATGTTATTAGCGGTTACGACATGAAGTCCCTTGGTGAAGGTCCAAATCTGGTATGCGTCATCCTCCAGTGCCGCGGCGATTCCTACGGGTCCAAGTGCCGCTCCTGCTTTCCCTCAGCCATGGCCAAGGTAATGTTACTTCAATATTATTGATTAGATCTCACATATTTACATATGTATAAATCTGCGCACACACATATGTCAGTTTTGGTTACATCTTAGTGATAATGAAATATATAATAGACATGAGAAAAACTATATCATATATGTAATGAATTAGCCCGGGAAATAAACAAAAGGTATATGACAGCTTCGTAGGAGATGTCCGAGATATAAAGGAGGAATAATATGGTTCGACCAATGTCTTATCGAGATTTCTTCGATCGATACTGTTGGGCGACTCAACTACGATGACAGTTTATGTATGTCTAACGCAAATAACGTGGGAGATGATCCGTTTTCTTTCGTACTGAAGTGGGATACTCTCTTTGACAATCTGACAACTATAGCCATAACTGAAAAAAATAAAAACTTAAAAGTGTCCACCAAGCCGGCGCTGTA
This sequence comes from Erysimum cheiri, assembly GCA_900406345.1. NCBI lineage: Eukaryota > Viridiplantae > Streptophyta > Magnoliopsida > Brassicales > Brassicaceae > Erysimum > Erysimum cheiri. The sequence goes on along the minus strand of OVAQ01000176.1, from coordinate 3,230 downwards.
CGGGACGAAGAGAAAAATGTATGGAATGGTTCAATGTACAGATGACTTATCTGTTAAGGCTTTTGAGGAGTGTCTGGTACATAATATCTTGCAGTTTCAAGATTGCTGGAAAAGTGCTAAACGCGGAGCGAGAGTTTTGGGTAGGAGTTGTAACTTTAGGTATGAGCTTTACCCTTTTGTTAATGCCAAGACCGGTCCTAATTCTTATTTGAAGAGTTAGGTATGGCTTTTAGATTCTTTTTGTAAATTATCAATTTTAATTTACATAATTAGTTATTTAATCTAGAAATTAATCATATGATGTAGTTTAAGTAAGGCGAAGGGAAATTACATCAAAGTCACTTTTTTTGAATTTTTATTGTATCCCATGATGACACCTCCATATTTTTATTGCACTTTATGACAACTTTTAATCTTTTGAACCATTTTGTTTTTAATAAAATGCACAGTGTACATGTACATATACCATATAATTATAATCTAGAAATTTTAATATATGTGATGTACGTAATATGATATATGCTATACGTACATATATCAAATTACAACTCTAATACATATGATGTACGTACTGTGATATATAGTATTCATACATATATTGAATTGAATACTAAACCATGTTTATCTTTATGTACGTCAAAACTAAACAACATACATATATACTCGGTAAACACTGGTTTTCGGATAATTTCGTTTTTTGAACCCATCAAAATGTCACTAGCTAGTGCAAGAAAAAATTAGAGGTATCGTGAGATGTAACTAAAACTCAAATTGTGAAATTACATATTCTTTCATTACCACTTAAACGTTATTTCTATAGACATTGTCTGTTACCATCAACATTCTCAATCAACGGTATTTTTTGTGTGTGGATAAACAAAAAATATATTCGGCAAAAAAAAAAACAATTATCTATGGGATTAAGTTCTGAGTTTGACTATAAGATATGACTTTAGAATCTAATCATAAAATCTGACTTCTGAGTTCTGAGTTTTCGTTAAGTTACACTCATCATCATCTTCTATTCAGCCTAATCCAACACCGTTCAGAATCATTTGGAAGTATGTATCCGGAGCTCCAATGCTCCATTAATTCTCACAATAGTTTTTGCTTTGATGAGTTTGGTCATATTTGTATAAGATGCAAGTATGTTTAACCATTATGGCCTCTCTTCTCTTGTTGTAGAGTATAGAGTTTTCCTCGTTAAGCTAGCTGTTTTAATTTAGTTCTATCTCAGGATCTAGCTTTATAACATTTTAAATTAAAGCACAAGTATTTTATCTAGAGAACCACAAACCTAACCTTATTAAAAGTCGATAACTCATATATATATGCTAATTAGATGAGAAGTGAAAATTGTAATATGATCATGATTGCCCGGAAAAAAAGAATCTTATAATTATAAAAATAAACAATTTCTCAATTCAGACCGTACAAATCGTGTGAATGTAAGAGTTTCAACTCAGTCATAGCTTACAACTTTTACTTTTTCATCGGCCCTCTCGTCACCACAAATAGTAACTCCGATCCTCTCTCCTGTCAGTTACAAACTCTAAACATTTCTTCTACAAACTGAACTCATCAATATAATTTCTTATAAGCTAACCAAAAACTGTAAACTACATATATTTTATAAAACTTATCTTCATTCAATAATCCAAATCCCTCCAAGTTTCCTACATAATCATCACAGTCTCAACGCTAAAACCATCCCCGGCCGTTTGGAAAAACATAAAAATAAACAATCCAAAACAATGAACTCTTCATCCTCCATATCGAAACGTCTCGTTTTGGTCCCTATCTTGGCCGTGGTGGCCTCACAACTGCTCCTTATGCGCTGCGTTTTGTCACTGAACATGACCAATGCGTATCTTCACCACAAATGTTTAGTTAGTCAAGGGAAAATCAAACCGGGAAGTTCGGACGAGAAAGACTTTAATCATATCATCAAAAGCTTGTCTAATGATACGGATGCGTTTCGTAGCGGTTACAGCATGATGGCATGGGGTGAGTCTGATGATATGATCTCCGTCACTTTTCAGTGTCGTGGCGACTCTTACGGGCGCAAGTGCCGCTCTTGCTTTGCCACCGCCCAATCTGAGGTAACGTCACTTAAATATTAAGGAGTATTAGTTAATTAGCTGTTACATTTACATATACACATGTATAAATATGTCCTTACATACACATATCAGTTTTTGTTACATTCTTAAGAGACTAAATATATAATAGACAAGAAAAACTATATCTTATATTGTAAATTAGTTCATGTGATGTTGATGTTGATATGTAAATGTATACGACAGCTTAGTAAGAGATGTCCGAGAGACAAAGGGGCAATAATATGGTACGACCAATGTATTGTCGAGTTTTCTTCGTTTGATACTACAACGCAGATCAACTACGATGACGGTTTCTGTATGCCGAGCGCGAAGAACGTGACCGGCGATTGGCTTTCTTTCGAAGACACATTATTCGTTCTCATTGATGATGTGGCACATAAAGCAGTCACTAAGATAATTAAAATCACAAAAAATTTCAAGAGGCCAGCGATGTACGCGGCGGGAGAGAAGAGAATCGGGAATAAAAAGTTGTACGTAATGGTGCAGTGTAGGGGTGACTTATCTGTTAAAGGTTGTGAGGAGTGTATGTCATATCTTATCCTGCATTATCAAAATTGCTTTAAACGTAAACAAGGAGCGAGAGTTTTGGGTGGGAGCTGTAACTTTAGGTTCGAGCTTTACCCTTTTGTTGACCCCAAGACCGGTCCTTATTAATCGAAGTTGTAAAGGAATTTCAATTTTTTTTTTTTTTTTGTTGACTTTTAATTTTTATTCTACAAGAATTTATTGTTTTATTTACAAAAAATCATATGATGTAGTTAAAATAAATTTATATTACAGTTTTAAGAAAAACTATTCTAAATTAGTTTTGATTTTCTTGGGTAAAATTGTTTTTTCTTTTCTAGGTGTTTAAAATCATTCTGTGAAAGTGATATAAAATAAGTAAGGAAATTATAAACTGAAATCCGTTTAATGCATGTTTTTTTTGGTGGAGTGAGGGAGAGGTAGTCTCGATACTTATGTTCACCCCTGGGGTGAACCTTTAAATTCAACAAATATATCATAATCAATAGTTTTGCCATGTCAAATTACTAATACCAGAGAATTAAAAGAACAATTTTTTTTTAAAAAAGGAAACAGAATTAAAAATCTAATTTCGTTTTAATT
>OVAQ01000175.1:404-38449 GCA_900406345.1 Erysimum cheiri | reverse complement strand
GGTTCTTGTTTGATTGCTCATCAAGTTCTCATATCTTCACAGGAGGGTAAGAAAAAGAAGGAGGAGAAGAAAAAGAAGAAGGATCATACAGACTGTAGATAAATGAGTTCATTTTACAGCCTTTAATACATGTTCTGTATGATACAGTATTGGGTAGGAGGGTATATATAACAGTTTATACAGTATTGGGCATTAAGTTGTATGCTGTTATCATTGGGCTAGCTCCCAATGGACTCTTACTATTTATTGCATTTGTGAGAGAGACACCCTCGTGAAGCACGAGTTGATTATTAAAATGTTAAAAACAATCAAGACAGTGTGTGCCAAAGAGTGTCAATAAATATACACACATTTCAACACTCATAAGGCCATAATACCATCCTCATCTCTTCGATCAATCAGAGCTCAAGAATTTACTGGTTATCTCTCTCTCCTCTCATTATTGTTTTGATTTTTGTTATTTCTTTTTGTGTATAAGGTTATTATCTCTTAATTATATATGTTATTTGAAGATTCGAAATGGCGAGGATGTACTGGAAGGTTGCACTCTGTGGTGGTGAAGGAGGACAGGAATGGGATGACGATGTATTTGAGGGTGTACGGAAAGTGTGTGTAGGGCAAGATCTCAAACGTATCACTTACGTCAAATTTGAGTACGTGAAGGAAGACGGCGAAGTAGTAACGCGTGAATATGGGACAGAAGATCAACACGCTAAAGAGGTTCTCCTCTGCATATATTATCCATTTTTGTCATTCTTAATTATCTGAGATCTACTAGTATAGTACAATTAAATTACTGTTATGAATTCGGATTAACGTTCGATGAATCCTATAAGACATAAACGATAAGAAACAAGTATTTTGAGGCGAATAACTCTCTAAAACTTTATTATGTATTACTTGTGTGAATGAATAAGATACAATCCCTAAGACACCTTTATAAAACCCAAAAATCCGATATTACTAGGACTATAAAATCTTGACAATATTCTAATTAAACTAATATCATACTATAATTTTGATTGAAAATATGATATTTTACATACAGTTTGTACTTCAATACCCGGACGAACACATCATAACGGTGGAGGGAAGCTACCACCCAGTGGCTCTGGTTGCCACAGAGGTAATTACGTCCCTCGTCTTCAAGACCTCAAAGGGTAGATGCTCCCAAACGTTTGGTCCAAACTTGTTCGGAATCACGAGCGGTACAAAGTTTGTTTTTGAGGATGAGGGAAAGAAGATCGTAGGGTTTCATGGACGGTCGGGTGATGCCGTAGACGCTCTTGGAGTTTACATTGTATTGGATACCACACCGTTCCGTCTTTACAAGCTGGATGCCCAAGGTGGTACAGACGGACGTGTTTGGGATGATGGTTCATATGACGGCATTAAAACGCTGCGCATTGGTCAAGATAATTCTCGTATCACTTATGTAGAGTTCGAGTACGAGAAAGGTGGGAAATCACAGATATGTAAACATGGAGTGAAAGGAGAAACACCAGCCGAGGTAATTTTACTAGTTATATGTGACATTGTATCACAACATAAAATTAGCTAGGTTCCAAATATAAATGATTAATTATCTTGTTGTGCATTATTTGCAGTAGTATGAAGTATCTCTCGCACACTCCGGTTCCATTCTTGTAGATAGATACATGTATTTGGATTTCTTATGACAAAAGTCTTCTTGAATATTTGCTTCTTGTTGCAGCTTGTGCTAAATTACCCGGACGAATACATCAAATCGGTGGAAGTAACCTATCAGAAGCCGAACATTTTTAGCAATACCGTCATTACGTCACTTAAGTTCGAAACATCAAAGGGGAGGACATCATTCTTTGGGTATAATGTGGGTAAGAAGTTTGTGTTGGAGCAAAAGGGTTGTAGGCTTATCGGGTTCCATGGAAAAGAAGATGCAGCTATTGATGCCCTTGGAGCATATTTTGGACCTGTTCCCACTCCTACTCCCTTGATTCCAACCAAGAAACTACCAGCAATAGGCGGCAACGGAGGAGTTACATGGGATGATGGCGTCTATGACGGTGTAAGGAGGATACTTGTAGGACAAGGAAACGAAGGTGTATCCTTTGTCAAGTTTGAGTACAGTAAGGGAAAAGACCTTGTATCCGGAGATGACCATGGGAAACAGACATTACTCGGAGCTGAAGAGGTCACTTTTAAAAACAACTAAAAGATTTCTTTTCGATCATTCTCTAATTATTTACACTTATCCTTGTTAGTTTTGGATCTTTGCAGTTTGTGCTTGAAGATGGTGAATATCTCACGACCATAAATGGCTACTATGATAACATTTACGGAGTCGAGACATCAATGATTATCTGTCTTCAGTTTAAGACGAACAAAAGGGAGTCAATGCAGTTCGGAATGGATTCTGGTGAGAAGTTCTCGCTCGGAGAGGAAGGCCACAAGATCGTTGGATTCCATGGACAAGCTAGCGATGTTGTTCACAGCATTGGCGTCACTGTCGTGCCAATCACCAACACCGAATGAAATACTTTCTATCATATAAGTAAAACCAATCAGTCGTATAGACTAAATGAAACTTCCAATAAGATTGGTGTGTGTTTTCTCTTTACCATGTTACTTTCAATAAGTGTTTGTAAGTTCAAGTAACTTGCTGTTTATGCTAATAATTCCAATAAGATTGGCGTGTGTTTTCTTTTTAATTAATTACTGGCAAAAAAATCTTTGTTGACCATAAAAGCTCAAGTAACTTGTTGTTCTTCCCGGCCTCCAAACAAATGTCAAGAAACACTTATCCAAGTTATCATTGTTGACTACCTTTACTCACCAGTCACCACCAATTGACCAAAAAAGGAAATTAGAGAATATTTGTATAGTAATTTTTTTTTTTTACAACTGGGATAGTATTTCTTTACCTCTCTCTCTTTTTGGCAGTCTTACATAAATTAACACAGTATTTATATGTTTTTTTTCTCCAAAATCATTTTTTGAGTAATCTGTATCTAAAATTCTATGTGCCAATTAATTACAATAAAAACATTGATTAATTTTAGTTATTTTGTTAGTTAGCAAAATTAGAGAAAAAAAATACAACCATTTATCAATAAAAATCTACTAAAATTTATTAGTCAACAATATTGCATTATCCTAAAAGTAGTGCGGAATCCCACAGAATTATACAATTATCCCTTTTTTCACTATTAATTATCCTATTTTTTAATTCAGATAAAGGTAGAAACTGAGTAATTGCTTGCTTACCAAACACACAGCTAAAAACACAATTAGGCCCACAATAAGAACAATCAAATGGCCCGCTCCTCCAAAAAGATTCAAAAAGTGAACAGACCTTAATTTCCCAAATTACCCTTCATCGCTACTCTAATTTACGGACGTAACCCGTGTCTCTGTCCTTTCGACTTCTCCTCTGTTTTTCACTGCCGCCTTTACGCTTCTCTCTTCCTTGTTATAAATTTTCTCCGTTAGTTCGTTAACGGTATAAGTTACGCCGTCAAAAAAAACCTGCTCTTTGGTTTCGGTTTCGGTTTTGGTTTTGATTGAGTTTCCCTCCATATCTCCTCGATTTCCGATTTTTGAAGAGTCTCTCTGTTTCTGGTAACTTCATAACTCCATCGATTCTTCTATGCTCGACTTTGTTAAAATCATTTAAAATTTCGATCCTGTTCCTTTTTTTAGGGTTTTTTAGTGGAGGGTTTAAAGGGTATTTTAGTCTTTTTGGCTTTAGTTGCGACTAACTTCGATGATTACGGATCTGTCAGAAAAGCTCTGACATTTTCTTCATTTGATAGAAATTAGTGGCGATCTTGATCTTGTTTCTATTATTAGACCAATATCTGAATCGTCAAAGCTAAAAAAAAGATGACCTTGAATTGTTCTCATCGACCAAGTGGTTAAGTAAGACTCACTTTTAGCACACTCTCTGCTCTGTTTTTCTTTATTTAATTCGCCATTTTTGTTGCCAAATGTTAAAACTTTGTGTTTTTGTTTTCATGATTACTGTCTCTAATCAATGTCCCTTTCTATGCGCTGTTTTGCCTTTTGTTTCTTAAACAAAGAAGAAACCTTTTCTTATATATAATTTTGATTTCCAGCTGCAGAATCGTAGTGAACCTTTTCCAGCTTGTTAACAATGAAGAAGCTTTTCTTTTTCAAATCATCATCATCGTCTGGTAATGGAACTGATCATAAACAGCTTCACAGGCAAAGAGATGATCAGTTTCAACGAAATTTGAATAGTCCAAAGGGTTCTATCAAGTCCCAGAGTGAAGTGTCTGGTGCTGCTGCAGCTCTTAGACGAAGCCGTTCTCTGTCCTCTGCAGCTTTTCTTATTGATGGAACTTCCTCAACTGATGCTACTAGAAGTAATCGACTGCGGAATCATTCGTCTCGGTAATAAACTCTTCTTTCTTTATGACATTGTTGTTTTTATATTGAATTGAACAAATAATGAATCAAGTATGTTTCATCAGATGTTTTACTCCGGAAAGACAATTTAAAGAATCTGCAAGTTTGTCAACTTGTTCTAGTAATGTGTCGAGTCAAGTCTTGGACCGTTACATTGATGGAGAAGAGCATTTAGAACGGAGTAAGCAAAAGAGCGGTTCTTCGCATAGTAGTCTCGCTGGGAGTATCAAAGGAAGGAGGCTTCCACCGCGAGCTCAATCCCCTTCACCATTATCAGACGGTGGCAAAGATAAACGGAAATCTAAAGGTTTGAGGGATGCATCGGCTCGTTCACTTGCAAGAAGCGTTATTGAGAGACTCACTCATAATACTCAGGGCAAGTCCAAGGCGTTGAGTTATGAGCCCATCAGAATACAAGATGTTTGTGGTGGATTTAATGGTAAAAACCTTGACTCAAACTCGGATGTTTTGGCCAATGTTGTTGTTCCGTTGGCTGAAGAATATGAGCCGGTGAATGAATATTATGCGGATGACCAAGCAGAACAGCAGCACCAACAGTTTTTGTTACATGGTAAGGACATGTATATAGGAACTAACTATGTTTGTAAGGAAGGTGATGTTAGTTCGGAGCTAGAAAGGAGATATAAAGAAGCTGAGAAGAGAGTGAAGTTGCTTTCTGAAGAACTTGAGGAGAAGAAGTTTCTTTCAGACTGTGATTTCGATATCTCATCTTTGGTTGGAGATATTAGACAAATGGAAGAAGAGAGGGTAGGCTTGGCTTTTGAAGTTTTAAGTCTTTTACGGTCACAAATGGATGAGAGGGCTTCTACTAGGGAAGAGATTAGACGAGCAAAGACAGATTGGGACTTGCATATAAAAAGACTAGAAAAAGAGAAGACTGAGTTACAAGTTGAGTTAGAGAAAGAGCTTGATAGAAGGTCTAGTGAGTGGACTTCAAAGCTCGAGAGTTTCAAGGTGGAGGAGAAGCGGTTGAGGGAACGTGTCAGAGAGCTTGCTGAGCATAATGTCTCACTCCAGAGAGAAATATCTACTTTTCATGAAAAGGAAACTGAGCGCATCGATATGATAAGACATTTGGATGAAACAGTTACGGAGTTGAGTGCAACAGCAGAGAAAATGCGTGAAGAAAATTTGTATCTTGTGCAAAATCTCACTAGATTACAAGAGAGTTACACTGGTAGTACCGATGATCTTGATTGCGTAAGAAGAAACTTTGAGGAGAAAGATATGGAATGCAAGGAGTTACACAAATCTGTTACAAGATTTCTAAGAACCTGCAAAGAACAAGAGAAGACAATTGAGGGACTTAGAGATGGTTCCTCCGAGGAATTTAAGAAGCAACCTTCAGAGCATGTGGACAAGAAGCTTCAGATGGAACAAATAAGGTTGATAGGAGTTGAATTGTCACTGAGAAAGGAGGTAGAATCAATGAAGCTCGAAGCTGATTCTCTTCGTCGTGAGAATAACTCTCTGCTGAACCGAGTAAAAGGAAATGGAGAAGATGCTGACATTACGACCTTGAAGCTAGATACTGAGATGAAGATGCGTGTATGCCAGTTGCAAGACCAAGGGATATCAATGTTGAATGAGAGTACTCAGCTATGTTACAATTTTTTGAAAATCATCAAAGAGAAGTTAGCTCAGTTTCCTAATGGATTGAGTGAGCAGTTTCTGATTGAATCTGAGATGAAAGTTCATGGAATACGGCGTGGAACTGAAAGCCTGAAGAGGAGTTTGCAGACAGTCGCCAGTTTATTGCTTGAAAAACCCAATGAGAGGGCATCAAATTCAGAATCATCTTCCTCAACTGCTGATAGGTCTTGCAGCCACTCAGTGGAAGTAAGTTTTTTTTCTTTTCAAATTCTTAATTTCTTATCCTCAAGTGTGTGCTAGATTCATTTCAACATAGGCTTACATGTTTATCTATGTGCTGAATGATTCACCTTTTTATCTGATTTAGAAATCCCTGAAAGCTGAACTAAGAGCAGAAACTCTAGTCACGAGTTTATTAAGAGAGAAACTGTATTCCAAGGAACAAGAAATCGAACAGTTGCATGCAGAAGTAGCAGCAGGAGTACGGGGTAACGAAGTTCTTCATTGTGAAATCCAAAACGTCTTAGACAACCTTTCAGTAAATACTCACCAACTAAAAGAACTCAAGCTGCAGGTATTTCAGTTTTTTTACCTTTTGTTACTCGTAAGGATTTTAAAGCTCCCTTGAGTGTGTTCTGATATATAATTTGATATAATATCAGATGGTGAAGAAGGACGAGAACATAAACCGGCTTGAAATCAATCTCCAAGAAGATGCTAAAGACATGGCTACATTAGCAAAAGTGTTGGAGGAAAGAGAAGAGATGTGGAAGGAAGTGAGGGAATGCAGAAAGAGAAACATGGATTTGGAATCAGAGAAGGAGATGTTGAAGAACAAGGTAGAGAAATTGGAAGAAGACACACTCTTTAAGGAAGGTCAGATCACGATACTAAAAGACACGCTTGGAAACAGACATTTCGATCTTCTTCTCTCGAGTCCTGAGTTCTCATATAATGATTTCTTAGTCCAATAAGACAACACAATAAATGTGTATATATATAGATAGGCATCTGTTTCTTTCTCGTGTTCTTGATTCCATCTTTTGTTACAGTTTGTTCTTGATTTACCTGGATAAATGCATGAAATGGGTTGAAACAACCTATCATGAGCCAAACTTTTTTAATATCGTTATTATGTTGCTTGCCAAACATCAAAGGGGATTATCCTGATCACCCTCAATGGCTAAAAAGGTAGGAAGCAAAAACGTGAAGACCAGTTTTAATTCTGATCTCCCTAGTAAAAACAAAGGGTAACAACACAAGTGATGGCTCGTAAAGCAAAGTGCTGCTAGTTTTCTTAAGAGAATGAAAAGGGTTTCTTTGTCTGAAACTTGGGTAGAGACAACAAAGGCTGATTCCTTTAATGGAAAGAGAGGAGGTAAACAGAGGAAAACTTGGAAAGAATGACAAAGTTACGTGGGAAAACAGAAATATACACAAAAATCAAAGATTCCGAAATTATCCAACTTTGTAATGACTATAGCAAAATCAAAGATCCATAATTTCATAGAACTAGAACCTTACTGACCCTACTTTACGACCTATTTCTTCTCTAGTTCCATATAGCAGCAAAAAAATGAGTTATAAAAACCAATGATCTACCTTGCTTGGCACAAGTGAATCTTCAGAAGCTGTAACCTTGCTTTCGGTTAGTTTTCCAAGAGTCGAGTCGCTAGAGTCAGCAGGCAAATGCTGGTGCTCTCCCTGTAGATTGGAAACTATATTTCTTAGAATGTGATTTTATGAGCAATAGCAGCACACAAGGAAAGGAACATGAAGATATTTACCTTGCTTGGCACAAGTGAATCTTCAGAAGCTGTAACCTTGCTTACGGTTAGTTTTCCAAGGGCATCGTCAATCCGTTTCTCGACCCAGCTTGTGTGGTCTGCAATTCGTTTCTCGGCAGAGCTTGTGTATTCTCCAAACCATCTCTGAGAGGTTTCGTCTATTTGAACAAACATATTTTGGCAACACCTCTCAAAGCCAGGTATGATCAAGTCCTTGAAACTCCTCTCAAAACATTCCTTTACTGCTTCTCTGCCACTGCCATTGGGTTGAAATAGAGCACGAACCTCCCTCGCAACAATGGGTCCAAGCTCATCACGTAGGATCGACGTAGAGGCCACTGGAGCCCTCTCAACTGCTGTTGGCAGTAACTGAGGAGCACTCTTATCTCGTCTTAGATTAGGCAATGTACATTGCTTGACTGATTTAGCATGAACACAATAAAGCTTCACCAAGGGGTCTTCAGGAGAATCGTGTCTTACCACAAAACTCAAGATAGGGTCAGTGACTGTAAACTTGGACAAGTAATCCATCATGGAATCATTTGGACAAGAGCCAAAGTTCAAATGTACAGCATATACATCCTTACTTCTTGCATTAGCTAGCATTAGCAAATCCATGTCAAAGATTGGCATCAGATGGTTGAAAAATGCTTTGTCAACTTCTGGCTCAACGAAACTCTTCAGGACGAGTCTCTGCCTGCAGATCCACGGTTTTGTATTCAGGAGCCACCCCTCTTTACTATCTTCAGGGATCCAGATCTTTATTGCATGGTTTAGAAGACCCTGAGAATGACATGAAAAACAGGGTTAAAGATTGCTATGTAGGATAAAAGAAAATGCAAGTCAAAAGCTTACCCCCGTGACAATGGTGCTGTACTCCGGTCGATCTTGAACCTTCACAAACTTTACAGTCCAAATTTCGATCATGTCCATGAGTCATAAATTCTGAGATGAAACCTATTTTATCACTTTGCCATAACCTCACCACGCCGCGAATGGAAGAAGAAGCCAAGCGCACCATCTCCTTATGTCCCAACTTGCACATTGACAAATCTGTAACTTCATCTTCATGTTCAACCAGAATCTGCACACCATCAATCAGGTTTTCAAGGGGGCATGAGAGTGGTGCCTCAGGTAAGATTGCTCCATCTCTACCAACTTTTGTAGTATCAATTTGCAAAACCATGACCTCAAGTGAAATAACCAAGATTTCCTGCGAAAACACAATTTTAAGAATTACTAAAACAAAACAACATATGCAAGAATGTGTTTAAATTACCTTCTGTGGGGGTGCCAACATAAACGCGAATGCTTATTTTCTCTGTCTAATGGTATATGAAGGTTAAGAATTATACTACAAGTGATACGTGGTTGATCATCTCCCTCAGAGATTTCAGAGAGAAGGCAAACAACCACTTTCCCTTCAAGACTAATGCTCGCAAGAAGGTTAACATTCTCGGTAAAAAAAGCCAAGTCTGTTACTCTCTGACAAATGAAGGCAAAAGAAGACAGTTAGAAGAAGAAAAAAAAAAAATTTGGTAAGCAAAACAGAAGAAAAACTAACCTCTCCATGATTATTCAAGAAAGCTCGAACACCTCGAGTTTTTCTACTTAATATTTCTATCCCCTCGCCTCTTAAAGCATATGATAAAAAAGGTCTTGTTCACGGTTATCAGTTGACCTATCGTAGGCTCACTGTCAAAAGTCTGATTATCAGAAATCAAACACATCTCTAGAGGCTGTTCACCGATATAGATATCAACATCACAATTAGTATCCTCACGGTACAATTCCATTCCAGTTCCACTGGGAAAGACTGCCGGAAGAGGCCAAGGAGTCTTGCTTGGTGGTAAAGGAGGATAAGGTTGTTTTGGTTTTGCCCACATATGACTGTATAGTTCAGCATACTCTTCCAATCCTTTCTCATTCCTTCTCACTTCTAAGCTCTCTAGTCCTCCATCACATATAAATTTTTTAAAAAATCAAAATCATAGAATTATCAATATAGACTCCTCACCATATTTGGTCCCGTTTGAATTTTTCCAAATATTTAAGTGATAAATATACCACAAAATCGAATGAAGGAAGAGTGTTGGTAGGCTCGTTTAGACGAGAGATGATACTACAAATTCTAATGTTTGTGATGATGGTTATTAAATGAAATGAACTGATTTCTCTAAAGAATTTTATGGTTTTCATCTCTTAAAAATAAAAAAAGTTTTACAGAATTGAAGTAGATGATCCAAGGCTCGAACAAGTTATTAACCCCATGAGCCTATAGAAATTATAATGTCTTAGATTACCTACTTATTTGGTGTATTCCATAAGCCCATCGTTCCAAAAATGTACGATCTTTGTTTCTATTTCATTGAAGGTCTATGACAGTAGGATTTTAAAAGATTTATAAAATTTGGAAAGTCTACTGTTATTGGTTCATGGATTCTTAAATTCTATTCAAAATCCCCTGTTATTGGTTTGATGATTTTTAAATTCTATTCAAAATCCCTTGTTATTCAAAAACTCTAGCTTTTATTGATTCTCTAATTCTTACAAAATCTATTGTTATTGGGATATGGATTATCCACAATTTTACTCATTGAACACAACTTTCAAAATATCATGGTTAGACATGAGATTTATAGAATTTACGTAAAAAAAAGAACATACACTTTCATATTCACAAACAAACAATAATTGTCAATTTTTTTTGAATAAAACTTGTATGCAATAACAATTATTATGAAAATTATTTCACAACCAAAATTTTTTTTTGTTATTGAAAACCAATTATTGTAAGAAAAAAAACGCAAAATTTTTAATAACAAATTAATTGTAACTTGCAAAGAAAAAAAACATGAAACAAAATACATATATATATATATATATATATACTATAATACAAATCTAGAATAAAAACGTAGAAATACTTATCTCACATGCTCTTGAGAGGGAAAAATAATGGATGATAAAAACAAGTTGAGTGTTCTTCTATTCACATAAAAATATATTTTTTAGAGAAAAAAATACTATAAACTTTCCATAAAAACATAAAGAGACATTTAGTGTACAATCCATATGAATTTCAGAAGCAAAGGTCTTTAAGAAATATATGAGCCGCAAGAATGTTGAGCCGACGCACATGGTTTCGTTCATAGAACTGGTGCTTAAAAGCACAAAGACTTTAGAGAATATGGTCGTAAGATTTGGATCTTCTTTTGAAGATAGAAAATTTGAAGAGTTGCTTGAGATGGTTCCAATGCTTTCCCAAAACAACAATAACGTCTCTATTGTCCTTGGCTCAACCACCAAGTTGGATCAAAGGTTTAAATGTTATAGTTATATATTGAAGATGTGATTGTGTTTAAATGAATTTTGTGATTATGAACATTGTTGTGTTTTCTTAATATTTGGATTTGTTTGTAATAAGGATTTGGTTTGGGACGAAAAAGTTCATGCGTGGCTTTGACCATATGAGGTGCAAAAAGTCTTCCTTTGTTTTTTATTGAGGAAGAAGTTCCCAACATATGATGATGTCACTTGAACATCTTTCAAGATATATATACCAGCGTGCATCAACATATTATATTCAAATCTGCATCATCTTTATCGTCACAACAACCTTCTGTTCTGTGTTGATAACTATAGCAATACCTGCATCAACTCACTGTTGTTTTTAACCAGATTCTTAAATCAGTCAACACAACACTAACAATCTCCCATTTGATGACTAAGATCCAAGGCCATTTTAGCTTAGTTTGATACTCAAGCAAGCTGTTAGAAAACTGGAGGCGAAAAAGCCATGACTCACATATGAATCTGAAATCCATACCCCCCTGCAACAAAGCTGCAGCCTCAGATTCATAAGTATCCAAAAGTCATCATTGTCCGGTGTCATTGTCCGGTGATACCTCATGTTTTAACATCTAACTGAAAGCTAGCCTTGCCTTTAGAACATGTTTGCGCCTCTGTCTTAACCTCGGTTGCAGACTTTGTTACAGGTGTTGTTACCATCCCAGCTCCATTAGGTTCTCTTTGCATCATCGTTTATGTTCATCAACCTTTTCTGGACTGATATTCAGAAAATACTTCAAAGCTTTACTCCATCCTCACTGTATTCTTAACCCTGCAACTAAGTTTGAGAAATCTTTGACCTTCAACAAGAAACGAAAATTAAGCTCTAACAGCTTTTCCTTTTTAAACTTAGTTGAACCTCTCCTTCTTAACGTCAGTCTTCTGCCCTCAATTAACTTATTGTCACAACAAACACATGCAGGTTGCTTTTACAATCTGGAACTTGCGATAACACTCATCACAAAACAACATCACAAATTCAAAAACTTGTCTTGAAACAACTATGATTCTCCTATCAGATTTGAGCGACGGCCTTGGACTCTTCTTTGAACAGCTGTTATTTCTAACATAGCACTTGAATTAATGAAGATTACACCATACTTGAGTTTTTCATCACATTCTTTGTCTGATCCATTCTGATTTATTCATACTGATGACAGACCAGCATGTGCCTTAACAAACACTTGTTTTTCCTACGGCGAGTCCAAGACAAAAACACCATCATATCAAAAAGATACTGCTGTCGCCAATAGGAACATGATCTATGCCTGCCGTACGCACATGACAGTCTCTTTCTAATAATATAATAGCAGTTCTAGGAGTTATTTCAAAGACAGTTGAAGACACAAGAAAGTTCATTACAAAAGTATCTTTGTGATTGCACTTCTTGTAGTCTTATGACTCCACTTTTCCTCCTCTTCACCTTTCAATTCAGTTCAGGAGCCACTGAATTGAACCAGCTTTGACTGACACACGCCACTCATTTTCTTTTTGCAGTGTAAAATCAGACCTTGCAACTGCCAAAAACCAGTCAAGCTTATTTCATCTGACTTATGATTGTTGCCAAAGCAACCTGAAACCAACTTCTATCTCCTTGGTTTCTTTACAGCATTTTTTCTTTTGACTCCTTTTCATTGATGCTGAGAACATCACTCTGAGCTTGTCTCAGTTCTGTCTACACCACAACCTTATGATTACTCGAGAGGGGTCTTGAGCCTTACAGCTTGCCAATGAAACCCAGACGACACTAATAAAGTCTGACTTCTTATAAGGCCTCCCAATTTGATTCCTTCCTTAAGATTGCTCCTTCAAACACTTTTCCTTCGACTCATAACCAATAATTTTTAGCTTTTGGAGTTCTCTAAGATTTCCTGTTTCAGCAATCTTTGAGGCATTCCCTAGTCTTGAGACTTGCATTCCAGAAGCTCATTTGAACAACTGATGCAAAACGCACAACTTGCATTCACAGCCAATGCAGATGAAAATTTCACAAAATTAAATTCGAAATTTCAAAACAGTGATTTGATTCTGATCATATGCCTTAAGACACGGGCTTCTCCAGGAACACTTTCTCCCCTGGAATCAACATTGATTTTCCACTATAGTGACAGTACACTTTGGAATAATCTTCTTCCCCCGACTGAAGAAGGACACCACTGGACACTGCGCAGTCGATCTAAGTACCAAATTTATCTCCTTGACAAGAATATCCGTCGATCTAACCTTCAAATACTTACTCATAAAACCATACAGCTTTTGCCTCGAGTGAATCCTCTTGAAAAATGATCTTAATTTGCTTGACACACACAAGACCCTGCAGCATTTTACATCTGACTATTCTTTCAACACCAAGATCATCAAAGTGCATATCATATTTCTAACTTCACCATCATCTGGTGAATAATAACGTTCACGTCATCAACAACTTGTCAGGTTGTTGTTTCCCAACGATCAATAAATGCAGTTTGTTTCTTCTGCTATTTCAGCCTTTCCAGAACTTCATATCAGTTGGATCTTCAGTTATGAGATCATGTTTCTATGTTAATGCACACTGAGACAACACCTGTGAGACCTGCAATTTTCTTCAACAGCTCACAATCTGCATCAGATCACTGTTTAATTGCATAACAACAATTGCTTAACGGTAACCAATTCTGAAACTTTGGCATGATCCATTACCCAAGAAAGCACCCATCTGTTGTAGCACTCATGTACGTGCCACATATGATATAACATACAACTCCATTGATTCCAAAATCCAGCCAAAACATCAAGAGAAATCAAGCTCCATAATCATCAAGGTACCAGTGATGACAATTTCCGCTATCCTATCTTGTGATTTGCAGTGGAAAATCAATCTTTTATTCACAAAATTTGAGTCTTTAGGATAATGCGTTGATGTTGATATTCATAGCCCTGCCTCGATGATAGCCACTAATTGTTTTCTTGAACTTGACTCAATCTGAAACAGTAGAGGAGTACTCCACCGTTGAACCAACTCTTAGTTGATTAAAACACTTGAGAAACCAAGAACAGCCTCAAGACCATGTGAGTTATCTCTGAATATTCT
The DNA here is from genome assembly GCA_900406345.1 of Erysimum cheiri. Classification (NCBI taxonomy): domain Eukaryota; kingdom Viridiplantae; phylum Streptophyta; class Magnoliopsida; order Brassicales; family Brassicaceae; genus Erysimum; species Erysimum cheiri. The sequence continues at coordinate 24,217 of OVAQ01000175.1, read as the reverse complement.
TTTTCTTGTGCTTGCAACCTCTTCAAAGTTGCACGTCCTTTTAACCCATTCACAATTATGTAGATCTGGATCATCTTGTTTTTAGATTTCAGAGTAATGAAATTATTTTAACCCATGAGTTACATCACCTCCCATCCTTCAAAATCCACCGAAAACTCTTAAGTCTCTCAATGTGTGTGTGTTTTATATATCAAGAACAACCCAGTCTTTGAATCTTTATCCTTGACTCTGAAAATCCAACATACATCAAAGCACAGAGTCAACTGACTACGCCACTCCAGTGACTTTTCTTCGTCGACCTTTTCTAGTGACCACAAATCTTGGTGAATCTCTCACCGATCTTGTCACGAGCATTAAGAATCTCTCAAACTGTTTTTGCTTCAACATTTTCTCCCTCTTGTTGATTGTGTGATTAAATAAAGAAAAAATAACAACCAGATCACACACATCAACACAAATTCAAGAAGCTTTCTTATCAAACACAAATCAACGTTGCCAAGAGGAACAATGAACACAAAATTTCACAATCGTTGCTTTAATACTGATAGTGGAAACTCAAGAGGTCTTCTTATTTGCATTGGATCCGGAAAACTTGTCTTCTCCTTGATAGTTTCAGAAACTCGGCGTAAACTTCAACCAAAGAACCATATATATCACCTGGATCCTTTTGAATTCTCTGAATGCACCCAACTTGTTCTTTTTCCAAACTTAGAAATGTCTTTTACTAGAGTACCTTTCTTTCTCCAAACTCTCTACCGGAGAATACGTTTCTCAATTTCTCTCTCAGATTTTCCCAAACATCACGCCTGACCAGCAGCTTTCAAATAAACCTTTGAACCTCCAGTTGATAACATCACCATCGATTACGAGCTACCTCTGATTCTTCCTTTCTCAAACTTGCTGATTTCAGAATCTAATCAAGAAGCAACTTCCTTAATCATATTACCAAAAATAAAATAAAATAAAAACTTCCTTAATCATGCATCAATTCACTTGTATGTTTATTATATTTTGGTATTTTTATGGTTAATATCGCATCATACTAAATTATCAAATCTAATGTACCTATTGATGGGATAGAATTTCTCGTTTTAAACCGTTGAAATATTAGTTCCAAGAAGATGGTTAAAGGGAACATTTACAGTCATATGAGTAAAAACCTTTTTTTACAAAAATGTTAAATCGATTGATAACAAAAAAAGTAGTTATATATTTACGACGCAACAAATAAAATGAGAACAACATGTATCGAATATTAGAGTTATATATGAACAATTGTTAATCACCTAAAGAACTGTCATAACGGCAACTTCGAGGAGTAAGTGTGACAGGAGAAAGAATAGATGGATTACTACTACTTCAGTAGTATTTTCCGTATCTTTCTCATATAAACGACTAAAGACCAAACCGATAGTCCTGCTGATACATAAAGCAAGCCAGCACCAGAAGCTACAAGCCATCCAACATTGCTATCCCGGCTTGCAAGAAGTATGGTTAGTGCTGTCATCTGTGTGGCGGTTTTCCACTTGCCCAAGTTATTTACAGCAACAGCCTACAAGCATCAATCAATGCCATTTCATGATTCAGTAAGAAGAGAAACAAAAAAAAGAAAGCGCTTACGCACTACGATATCAGAGATAGATGTTGGTGATTTAACTTACCTCTAAAAGCTTTCCATTTTGAGATGCAGCCCATTCTCTTACTGCGGACATAGTAATCTACAAATGCAATTTATAGCTAAGGACATGTTTGCTTATTCTGCAAGTGAATGATATTAAGGAATTACAATCAATTTTTGCTATAAAACTTACCTCCCTACCAATGATTGCAATAGCAGGTACCGTCAGTAACCATGGAACTGGTCCTAATACAGTAACGTCAATAGGTTTTGTACACAGTAAGATCAATGTCGCTGCAACCATAAGCTGAAGAAGACCCAAGACATACATAAATCAGAAATATGGATATCTAGTCTACATAGATCTCCTTTTTCCACTATTTAAAAAGAATCAAAGGGGGCTTAAAGGAAGACAAGTCTGCACACCTTATCTGCAACTGGATCCAAAAAGGCACCAAACGCAGAACCTAACATCATCTGAAATGTACATGATCTGACCCGTTACGATTGCAATGTGAAATGCAGGAAGAGTACATCGAAGAACAAAAACAGTACCTTGCGTGCAAGATAGCCGTCAAGCCAATCTGTAATGGCTGCTGCAATGAAGATGCTTGTTGTAGCAGTTGTTCCCCACCAACCATCTACATAAAAGGCTACAAGCCAAAGCAAAAGGATCAACATTTTTACATTGGATACAAGTAACTGTGGGGAAAAAAACAATTGAGCTCACGAAATGATTCAATAGACTCAGAAAAAAATCATAAATATCTGAATTAGAAAGTAAACCAATTGTAGGCAGCAAATTAAACGTACTTGCAACGAGAAGCGGAACGGCAGCAACACGACCAAGTGTTAACACGGTGGGCAATGTAAGAACTTTGGAAGATAATTGTGGCGGCGGCGAAGAATCTTCGTCACCATCAAGACGACCGTGACCACCGAGACTGTTTCGATCAGCTAGGCTCGATCGGGAAGACGAAGTTGGTCTACCTTGCTCCGACGAAGAGGATGAAGAAGAAAAGCAGGAAAGTCGATGGTGGCCACATCTCTGAATCGGAAACCTTAGAGCTGTGTGGGAGGAGTAACGGGAAGTGATAATGCAGCGTGAGGAGCGGCTAAGATGCGCCGGAATAGAAAAGGTTGGGGATGGACGTAACGTGCGCCGCAAATTGACATCGACGATTAACGAAGCGAGACCGGATCTGAGCATGGGCAAGCTTCGATCAGTCTCTTCAGAGATATTCTGATTGAAAATTGAAAAAGGTCAAAATCGAACAAGATTTGTTTGAAAAATCAAAAATCGGGATATGTTCTATGCTACTACTAGCGTAATCAGGATCATAGAACATAACACATAAGCCCATTGAGTGTGGTTTTTTACATGTGGGCTTTAATTTAACTAGGCCCAAAATAAATTAATTTATTTCCAAAGAAGGCCAAACGTTTGGGGAATTTGATGAAGAGTAAAGAAAACAAATAAAGCATATAATAACGTCCTCTACAGTCTCGGTCCTTTTTCTTCGTCTCTGTCTCTGTATACTGTAACTTTCATCCTTTTTTCAACTTCAGTCGTGTTGTAATGATGATCAACTAGTGTTGATGCTCCACCAGATCTTCTTCTTATTCTTCGCTTAGACATTTTTTTCAAGTATTACCGCCTTCACTAGGAGAGATCTCGTCCTCTGACTAAGGAATAATGATCGCCGACGCTGTTTCTAAGTCCGTGACTCCACACTTCGCAGCCGACCACAAAAGGTATCGCCTTTGAGCTTCTCCGTTGCTACATTGCCTACCTCTTTGTGTTTCTCTTTTTAATTTACCACATTTCAGTTGTTTTTTTGTTTGTTTGTAAGTTTCCTTCTTTCAGTTTAGTCACTGCTATCTATTTGCTGAGTAAAATGCCGTATTTCCGATCACTAGTTGAGCATCTAATTATCACTGATCTTGATTTGATCTCTAGCTTAGTTCCTGGAACACGATTGTCCTTTACAATGGTGATTTTTGCTGTTTTTGTGGTGTAATCTGATACAACCTCAATCCAGTTCTATCATAATCCTTAGTGAAGAGGGTCTCTAAAGCGACAATTTGGCTGGTCTGAGAGAAAGATAGGGAACTGTTTTATAAGTGGAAAAATGTTGCAGTTCAGATTTCTTGTTAAGAATGCAATTTTGTTTCAATGAATTGCAATAGCCTACAAAATTACGGAGATTTGATTTGATTTATGGATGGAATTGAATATTCTTAGTACTGAGGAAGTAATATGGTTGGTTTTATTAACAGGGATGCATATGGATTTTCTGTGAAGCCTCAGCATGTTCAAAGATACCGAGAATATGTTAATATCTACAAGGTTCTATCTCCGAAAATTCTTTTACATGATTTAGTGCACATTCGCATTCACTTGGTTTGTCTTGAATTTGGTGATCCCATTTAGAAGCTTTGTTACAAAGAAAACCCCTGCGTGAAAGATTTCACAAGTGGGCTAAACTTAGAATTTCACTTAGTGGTCCTGATCAAATTCTTGAAATTTCAAAAGGCTCCCTCCTCCCTGTGTCATAAGTCATTTTTGGTCTTAAATGGTGGACGCAGTCATTGTCACTCGTTTCCTCAATGTTTCACCTTAACATTTTAACGCTGTTCCTTGCTGATAAACTGCAGGAGGAAGAAGAGGAGAGGTCGGCCAGGTGGAACAATTTCCTGGAAGATCATGCAGAATCTGGTGATAATCATGTACATCCAAGTGAGAGTGAAAAACAAGAGGAATTAAACAAGGGTGCTGAAAGCAAATATTTGAATACTGAAAAGCCAGGTTCTGATTTAACTCCTGGAAACATGAGAGAGGAAGATGAAGTTCTCAATGCAGAGAAGAATGTGCACAAAGTTCAGTTATGGACCGATATCAGACCTTCTCTTCAAGCAATTGAGGACTTGATGAGTGTCCGTATCAAAATGAAGGAGGATTCCTCAAATGGCGACCAAGAAGCTCAGAAATTTATTTCTTTACCTTCAATTGATGAGACCAAATCTTCGAAGGGAGTATCTGAGAATGATTCTGAAGACGAGTTCTATGATGTGGAGAGATCAGATCCAATTCAGGATGGTTCTTCAAATGGTACAAGTGTCTCCAGCATGTCTGCTGCTGCTGATGCAACTTCCGTAGTATCTGCATGCCCCTGGAAAGAAGAACTTGAAGTCCTTGTTCGGGGCGGTGCACCTATGGCTCTGAGGGGTGAGGTAATAAACCTTGTCATTCTCGATCATTTCCTTCTCTTGTCTATCTTGTTTATCATTCTCCAACTGTTGATATTTAGTTTTTATTATACTTATTTCCTGCTCAATAATCTGAAAGTATATATACAAATTTTCAGCTCTGGCAAGCATTTGTGGGCGTTAAGAAACGTCGGGTCAAGAATTATTACCAAAATCTGCTAGCTGCTGACAGTCTAGGAAACGACATAGAGCAGGAGCATATGCAGCATGGAGATGAGAAAGGTTCAAGTACAGACCCCCTTGCTGTTGTGGAAAAATGGAAAGGACAGATAGAAAAGGTTAGCAACTGTCTTATACTCCAATACTTGGTATCGAGCATTTTCTAAAAAGTGATGCAGTGCTGGACTCCTGTTGATCCTGATCATTTTTCTCAATTCATTGCTTATTTCAAGTACAGGATTTACCCCGGACATTTCCAGGTCATCCTGCCCTAGATGATGATTTCAGAAATGCTCTGCGGCGGTTGCTAACTGCCTATGCTAGGCATAATCCCTCTGTTGGATACTGTCAGGTATTATTAAATACTGTCACTCCTGTATTCTAGTATGGTTATATGCTCACAAAAATAAACATCTCAGTTATTTGTTATCTTGTATCAATAAACCATGTGCAGGCCATGAATTTCTTCGCTGCACTTTTATTACTTCTGATGCCCGAAGAGAATGCCTTTTGGTATGTTTGGAAACTACTCTCTAACTCCTAATATTGTTTATCACTGAAAACCCACCTCTTTGGTTCTGTGTGAAATCCGTGTATCTATGACTTCATTTTCTTTTGGTTGAATATTAACTACTGTTAGCCCACTCCTCAAATATTCTTTTAAACAAATGTGTAAGTTAACTAAATATTATTTCGTGTTTTAAGGTTGCTGATAGGCATCATTGATGATTACTTCAATGATTATTATTCAGAAGAGATGATCGAGTCCCAGGTAGAAATACTAGTTTTTTTTTTTTTCATTTTTCTTTTATGTACTGTATTTTCTATCTTTTGGGGTCGACTAGTGATAGCATCATAAATGATTTTACTCTTCCCTCTACAAATGAATTATTTTATTAATTGTTCCTGTATATGGAATCTTTTACTAGGTTGATCAACGAGTTCTGGAGGAGTTAATTCGAGAGAGATTCCCTAAATTGGGTTAGTTTTTTCATTGTCTTGTTTAATCTCACCAAAAGTTGAAGTTGGTGCTAATGCTCTTTGTGATTACTCTGTCTTACTGCAGTTCATCATCTAGATTATCTTGGAGTGCAGGTGGCTTGTGTTACAGGGCCATGGTTTCTTACCATCTTCATCAATATGCTGCCATGGGAAAGTGGTCAGGTTTTAGAAATTGGAATTTAAAATTTTATTTTTGTAGGCAAATTGTTTATATTCTCGTACGTTTCTCTTTGCTGTAAAAAAGTTGCCATCTTTAAATATTCTGAATGTCACTCTAATATATATTATTTGGTATAACAGTTCTCAGAGTGTGGGATGTGCTTCTATTTGAAGGAAATCGTGTTATGCTTTTCCGAACAGCTCTCGCATTGATGGAATTTTATGGTACTCGGTTGAACCTAAGTCCATATCATTTTAAGTGATAAGTTTTGTGGACTCTCTGGACATACAGTAATAATTAATGGAATTGCTCTTAATTTCTTATATTTGGCATATCAGGTCCTGCATTGGTTACAACCAAGGACACTGGAGATGCTGTTACTTTGCTACAATCAATGACTAGTTCAACATTTGATAGCAGCCAGCTCGTTTTCACTGCTTCCATGGGTTACCAAAATGTACATGAAAGTAGATTGCAGGAATTAAGAAGCAAACACAGGCCAGCTGTGATAGCTGCATTTGAGGAAAGATTAAAGGGTCTTCAAGCTTGGAGGGATTCGAAAGACCCTAAGCAAGACCCAAAATCCGTTTTAGTGGATTCTAGCAAAGCCTCATTGTCAAGTGGGAGTTTATCTCGTTCTGAATCAGGATCCAGTAATGCAGACGAAGTCTTTATTAGCCTAACTGGGAATGGAGAGATAGATTGTTTTCAAGATCTTCAATTACAGGTAATTTGTGTCATCCTTTCTGTTGGGTTGGAGTTAGCACCAGTAATTGCACCAGTAATTGCAATGTCAACTTAGAATAATAACATTTGCCCACAATTTCTGCAGGTTCTCTGGTTGAAGGGTGAACTCTGCAAGTTGCTTGAGGAGAAAAGATCAGCTTTACTAAGGTTAATCTTTTAGCTTAGTATATGACTTTGGATATTGCAATCATTCGTGAACTTTTATATATTTCCTTATTATCCCTTGATCGCTACCTATGTTATTATAGAGCTGAAGAGTTAGAGGTAGCTCTCATAGAGATGGTCAAACAAGACAATCGGCGTCAACTGAATGCTAAGGTATTCCCATCTGTGATTTGAGACTCTGTTTCCTAATTGAGCATGTGGGTGTACATTCAGTTGTTTCTTTATCTATGCTGTCATGAATAAGGATGATGCTTGCTCATTCTGTTTGAAATAGTCTGACTTATTTCATGCTACTGAACATAAATTTTGGGTAGATTGAGCAGTTAGAGCAAGAGGTGACACAGCTTCGAAGGCTTGTTTCTGATAAGAGGGAGCAAGAAGGTGCTATGATACAGGTTTGCAATTGCAACTTGTTTACTTCTCAAATTAATCTGTTCTCTCTTCTATTGCAATTCAATATATGGTAATTCTAACACCACTTGAAATTTATGAAGGTCTTGATGCGGATGGAGCAAGAACATAAAGTAACAGAAGATGCACGGAGACTTGCTGAGCAGGATGCAGCAGCGCAGAGATATGCTGCTGAAGTGCTTCAGGTTAGAAAGTTTGCATTGACTACAACTAATAATTTGCCTATCTGTCTGGTCAACTAAGTGTCTGATTTATCCACCGACTTATCTACTTGCTATAGAAATCGTTACGCCTAATGATTCCTTTCTAGAAATTTGGAGCTTGCTAGTTCTTCTTTAGCATGATACCTTGTGGCATGTTTACTTTATGAGGATGTCATCTTGCCATCGTTTCTGTCTCAGTATACACATATTTGAGAGTGAAAAGGAAGTTAATAATGCTAATGGTGTAGGAAAAGTATGAGGAAGCTGTTGCTGCGCTTGCTGAGATGGAGGAGAGGGCAGTAATGGCAGAGTCCATGTTGGAGGCGACTTTGCAGTATCAATCTGGCCAAGTTAAAGCACACCCTTCACCACGGTCTGTTTCTCTGGCATATATCATGTGTACTTGGTGTAGAAAACTATACTTTCCATTGGATGCATTATGTCACCATTTGTTTTTGAAACTTTTCAGGCAACTGAAGCAAGATTTGCCGGTCATGGTCAGTCCCTAGAATCTTATCCAAGTTAGTTTTCCTCTTTCTCTCATATATAGTATATGACTGCTTCAAGATAAGAGTTCAGTATATGTAACCACATTACATGCACAAATGGAGTTTCTTTGGTCTTTTCGACGTGATCTTCAAAACCAATTGTGAATAGATCTTATTACATCTAAATCTGGTGCTGGCATTAACAAGGCCTTTCCGACCTGCGATTGCAGAACACTACAAACACATTAAAAAGGAGCAAGAGGAGCAAGTGTACGACAAGAAGCCATCAAGAGAGGGACAAAACACAAACTTTAGAAAATGACAAGAAGCTCTAAGACACTCCGTAAGGTATATAATTATATACAAACTGCGGATTAGATTCTCGACATTACTATTTACTAGTAGATATATTGAATTACATAATTTAATTGGTAAGCATATAGAAACAATTCGTTGTAAGTCAACCTCTGTTTGTATGACAAAGAGTTTCCAACTATATACAGTGGACCAGAATCCCAGAAAGAAACTTCACACTATAATATATGCATCAATTAACCACAATGGGACATGTATCTTTTTTATTGACTATCTTAAGTATATATGCACGAGGCAGATTGCTCGAGCAAAGAATGTAGTAAAAGTTGTTGATTCAATCATACGATGCAAAGAGAGATAGAGAACACTAGGCTATTGCAGACTGTTTGTCATTTTCAAGGTGTAACGCTCTAAGGAGCCTTGGCCATGACTCTGGGATTCCACCCGGTAATTCAAATTCTAACAGCTTCCCACGCTTCCTATAGAATTCCTCCACTGGTTGAGTCTGTGAAACAGAATTTTTTTTTTAAAAAAGAACATTTTTAATAACCATTTTGTTGAACGTTTGAATCATGGAAGAAGATAGTAGAACTACTTTTACCATTTTGTTGTAAATCCGGAGTCTTTCCTTGACAACTTCTTCGGTGTCATCAGCTCGGCTTATTAGCTTTGATTCACAGTTTGGGGGAGGAAGAAGTGGAGGCATATACATTTTGGGACTATCATCATCACCTTTGATATCAATGCACGCAACATTATAGTTTGCACCGCACTCGCTGCAAATTCTTCTTCCTAGACATTTCGCAAGTAATGCCTCTTCTCGAAGCTTCAAATTTATCACTAGATCGATATTAAGTACTCCCTCCAGTATTTCCTTACAAGGCAAAAAAAGAAACAGAGAGGATGTCAAGGTATTTCAACCAAAGAATCCTACATTAGCATGAAATCTACAAAAGCAATAAAATGCTCACCGCCTGTGTCACGGTTCTTGGAAAACCATCAAGAATGTATCCAGATTCACCCTTCTCTTTGCCCTCTTGGAGACGCTTTGATAACAAACTTATAATGAATTCATCAGGAACCAGTTTTCCATGGTTAACAAGCTCCTTTAGCTACACCAATGCAGCAAAACGATTGACAAAATATTAACATGCTATCCACTTCACAACAAACGATAAGCATCTTAAACACATGTGATCTCTGCATATATACAAAGTTATCTTCCTCCAGCAACTATAATCAATATAAGAGTCACGCTAAATGACTTTCGTGCTAAAAACACATTTCTCTAACATATAAACTAAATGATTCAACCCCAGTTCTCGATCCTCCTTAACCAAAAGAATTCTCATCTGATCTTAGCTCAGCATGTTGATGACACATATGTGGAGACTAGCAACAAAAATTCAACCTTTACACCTAGAGACATGAAATGAGGTCTCACTGAGACCAAGTAAGAGTGACAAATGCAATATCTTTGCTAGCTCAGAGATCAAATAAAAATGAAATTTTGTGAGTAAGATCAGAGATGGAGAGTGATTTAAAGTAAACAGAAGCGCACAGCTAGACAAAAGGAATGGCCAATTGAGAAAATTATGGCCGAAAAGCCAAACCTGAGAGGAGAGGAGACCAGAGGAGGAGAGCTCTTCGCGAACGAGATCACCAGTGGCAATATGAGGAACGCCGAGGAGAGAAGAGAGACGAGAGGCATAGGTCCCTTTACCAACACCAGGACATCCAAGAAACACCCAGTGGAAATTTCTCCCTTTGTACGGAGACGGAGAAGAAGACGAAGACTTCTCGAGCTGAGCCGTGGCCTCCTCGAGATCGATCTTGGGGTCCAGCGATGACCCAGACGAAGTAGAAGAAGAAGAAGAAGAGAGAGACCTAATTAAGAAAGAAGAAAGAGTATTCTTCACCGTCGTCGTCGCCGGCCTGATAAGACGGTGAGATACCGCCATGGAGAAAACAAGGTGAAGAAGAAATGATTGTCCCAATGTCAAGGAAAGAAAAGATGATGAAGAAATGTCTTTTGCTTTTGTCTCGTGAGGAAAACGTGTCATGTCTTTTATGTCATTGTCTTGTCCCAACCCTCTCTTTCTCTCCATGGCTTTTACGAATTATATTGGATTTGCTTGAAAATTGCAAATAATATTGTGTCTGAGAGATTAACCAACTTTTGGTCCAAAGTTGGATAAATTCAAGAAACTCAAAATTCATCAGTTCCAGCTAATCTACGAGAGTATAACGAAGAGTATAATCGCTGTTTCCACTCATGATCATACTGGGTAGACCGCGTGTGCTTTCTTTGTTATTGTGTTGTTTGTATTTTTTCCGTTCTTTATTAGATTTTCGGTTTTTTCCGCTTCGAGTTATCTCTGTCAAATTGGTTAAAATTGCATACGTATGTAGGAAACATTTTTGATTAATTAATGAAACGGTGCGTTTAATTGTTAAAGAAAATAAATAAATTATTTTTTAGTAACTGCTTCGGGCAAAACCCGTTTGTATTGGGTCTGTGTTTTTGACCCGTTTGGGCCCTCTCATACTCTCTTCTTTGTTAGTTAAAAATCCTTGGCCGGTTTCTATCATCTCTTTGTCCGGAATAAACTAAAACCTAAGTCTGATCGAAACACCGATCACTTGCTTCAGTTTCCCCTAATTTCATAATGGATCATCCAGAAGATGAAAACCACAGCGGGAAACAAGACGACGAGGTTTGATTTCGTGATTACGGATGCTCTTGCTCGATGAAATTGATCTCTTTCCCGAAACCTTATCACCTGCTTTAATTTGAAAATTTTCAGGAAGCTCTTGCTCGCCTTGAGGAGATTAAGAAGTCAGTTGAAGCTAAGATGACTCTTCGTCAAAATAATCTCAATCCTGAACGACCTGGTTAGTTTTTGTTCTTTGGCTTTTCATTGAAGTTTTCTGCTTCACCTAATAGGTGGAATCGACTATTTAGGGTTTCCACTATGCTCCTCTCAATAGTCTATTGCTTAAATTTGTAAGCGTGTATATAGCACCCGTTGTCTTTGTTAGTGTCTTACTGATTTAGTCATTCATGACTTGGCAGCACACTGATTTAGGATCATTCTATTTTAGAATCCGTAGTTCGATTTGTTACTGAGATTGAGTTCCTCCATGTTACAGATTCAGCATATCTTAGGACTCTTGATTCTAGTATCAAGCGGAATACAGCGGTTATCAAGAAGTTAAAGCAGATAAATGAGGAGCAGCGAGAAGGGCTGATGGATGATCTGCGAGGTGTAAACCTTAGCAAGTTCGTTAGTGAAGCAGTTACTGCCATTTGTGATGCCAAGCTCAAAAGCTCAGACATACAAGCAGCTGTTCAGGTTGGCCTTGCTGTTTCCTATCTTGTTATTTTGTATCTCTACTGTATCAACATCACCATTGCTCTTATGGCTTTTCTTTATTCCAGTATTCAGACACGTTCTCCTTGTACCTTGGTTTTTCTCTTCATAAGAAAGTTATCTACTTTTAGGATGTTGCAGATTGGAGTGGATTAGAGACCTTTTTCTTATGTTATTCATGTGAATCTCTTGCGATCAACATGTCTGGTTGAGATTTTCAGTAGTCGTTATCTTTGTTTAAACCTATTTCTTAAAACATTCGACTACTTGGCATATCAAATAATATCCTACCCTATAAGAAATAACAAACTGGTAAAGAGACCCGATTATCATCTAAACTGAGAGGACAAGGCATCTTTCCAGTTTGTTATTTCTTATGGGGCATAATAAAGTAGCATAAGACAATGCTCTCTGTTCGGTATTTGTTTCAAAGCCTTCTACTTTAGCTAATATCATGTATTTTGACAGATTTGCTCGCTACTTCATCAGAGGTATAAAGAATTTTCTCCTAGTCTAACTCAAGGGCTCCTGAAAGTCTTCTTTCCTGGAAAATCTGCGGATGACTTAGATGCAGACAGAAACTCAAAGGCCATGAAAAAGCGCAGTACCCTAAAACTTCTTCTGGAGCTCTACTATGTTGGAGTAATAGAAGATAGTAACATCTTTATCAATATTATTAAGGATCTTACCAGTGTTGAACAATTGAAAGACAGAGATACGACCCAAACAAATCTGACACTTCTTGCCAGTTTTGCTCGGCAAGGAAGAGTTTTTCTGGGGCTTCCTATTTCTGGACCAGACGAAGATGTAAGTAGGTTTCAAGATCAACTGAAGTTTTACCCCCATATTTTTATGAGCTCTTATCTGTGCCATCCCCCAGCTCTGTTTTTTCTTTTGGTACTTAGCTAAATGTGACTTGGTTTACTCTAGTTTTTTAAGGGTCTCGACGTCACTGCAGAACAGAGGAAAAGTTTTAAGAAAGCTTTCAACACATATTATGATGCTCTGGCAGATCTCCTTCAGTCTGACCACAAGGTTAGGTCCTTAGTTGTTTGTCCATGTGCTTATGTGCTGGAAACTTTTTTAGATATTTTTTTTGCCTGAAAACAAAATATTTCCTCCTTTTCTTTTTCCTTTTTTTCATTTTTAGCTTTCTCTTCCTCTGTAGTATCTTTGTAATAGTGTTTGCTTGACAGTTACTTCACCAAATCGAGAAAGAAAATGCAAAACTGGTAAATGCTAAAGGGGAGCTTAGTGAAGACAGTGCATCTTCTTATGAAAAGCTGAGGAAATCATATGACCATCTCTATCGAAATATCTCATCGTAAGTTGACCATTTGTATAACTCAACTAGGTTTTCCTGTTGTTGCTGGGTCTAGCTGTAGTGGAGATAATTGCAGAAACTTGGAAATATATCATTAATGTAATCATTTGATCGATGAGTATATTGGTAGCTTCATAGCTTTTTTGTCACTGGCCATTAACTAATTACATATAATACATACTATTATTGAGCTCTCAATTCTTTTATAATATATCCTTGAAGTAAATAGCATGTTGTTGTTGTAGTGTAAATATATAGTTTCATTGTTTAGATCTTGGGCATGCATCAGTTCATTTGCCAAACTTTTTATTTTGGTTGTGACATGTGTTTACCGATTATCTCGAACCCTATCATATTTATGAATTGAAGTTTGGAAGTGACTATAGATGTGTGGTGTTTATTTTGTCCTCCCACATCTTTGACTGGAATGGGTATATGGCACAGGAATATCTACAGTTTCAATATTCATAGATTAGATTTAGGATAAATATTGGTTACGGAGACAAAGTCAGTTGCTTAAGCATTCTCATCTAATTCGATATACCCCGCATAATTAGTTGCGAATTTTTTATTTCCTGTTGCAGTTTGGCCGAATCACTTGATATGCAGCCTCCTGCTATGCCAGAGGATGGTACAACTAGGCTTACAGCAGGGGACGAAGCCTCACCCTCTGGTGCTGTAAAAGATACATCTGTCCCGGAACCTATTTGGGATGACGAAGACACCAAGACATTTTACGAGTGCTTGCCTGATCTGAGGTCAGCTCTTATTTATGTTCCTAATAAACAAAGATATGGGGAAATGTGTAGTTTGCAAGTGGCATTCAGAAAGCATTTAAGTTTCTTAGAAGAGTCTGGATTATCTAGTTCTGTACTGTGTTTACTTTTTTCTTTTTTTTTGCAAATTGTTTATATCTGATGCGTTGTTTCTTTAGGGCATTTGTTCCAGCAGTATTGTTGGGAGAAGCAGAGCATAAATCAAATGAGCAATCTGCAAAGGCAAAAGATAAATCCTCTGTGAGTGGATGACATATTACAGTATATTTTGTCACTTTGCTTTCTTAACATATTAGCAGACATTTATTGTTGCTGCTACGTGAGAACGTGCATGGTGTTCCTTTTTGATTGACTGTGAAGGACACTTGGTTGACAGTCATTGCTAAAAATCTTCTACCTTGGAATGACATGATATGCTTGTTGACTGAAATCGTGCTGCATAGTGTGAAAAACTAACCTGCATTCTCTTATAAAAAGCCTACGCTTTTAATTTAATGCCTTGATGTGATTGATTGAAGGAGTCTAGCTCTGAAGTTGTCGAAAATCAACAAACAACTGAGGACACAACAGAGGTTCCTGCTGATTCTGGTAGCATGGCTGATGGACCAAGTACTGAGCAGCCAAAAGAGAAGGAAGAAGTAGACAAGGAAAAGGCGAAGGATGCTAAGAAGGAAAAAGGGAAGGAAAAGGATAGTGACCGAAAATTGGAAAATGAGAAAGAGAAAGGTAAGAGCCTTGACGTGGCAAACTTTGAAAGGTTGTTACAGCGACTTCCTGGTTGCGTAAGCCGTGATCTTATTGACCAGTTAACGGTAAGAGTCCTTGAAATGGTTTTCTATTTGATGTTGTTTCAGTTGAGCCTCTTTTCTCCTCCGTTGTTTATTCCTAAAGTTTTATTTTCAGGTGGAATATTGTTATTTGAATTCCAAGACAAACAGAAAAAAACTTGCCAAAGCATTATTTAATGTCCCTAGGACATCTCTGGAGTTGCTAGCATACTATTCGCGTATGGTTGCAACACTAGCAACGTGCATGAAGGACATCCCTTCTAT
The DNA here is from genome assembly GCA_900406345.1 of Erysimum cheiri. Classification (NCBI taxonomy): domain Eukaryota; kingdom Viridiplantae; phylum Streptophyta; class Magnoliopsida; order Brassicales; family Brassicaceae; genus Erysimum; species Erysimum cheiri. The sequence goes on along the minus strand of OVAQ01000175.1, from coordinate 9,153 downwards.
GCTTGTGCAGATGTTGGAGGACGAGTTCAATTCTCTGGTCCATAAAAAGGTTAGCTAGATCTGCTGCATTGTCTTAGATAAGAAGTAATTAATTTTTACTTTCAAGACATTTGATTGTGACTGCACTTTTATCCTTTAAGCAGTAGTGAAGCCAATTCACTCTGTTGATGCGAGTGCCTCTGTTCTCAGCTTCGCTCCCAACAGTCCATTATAATTCAAATTTGATAATATACTGTCTGATGGAGTTGCAAATTTGATTTTGTGCAGGACCAAATGAATATCGAAACGAAAATCCGAAACATCAGATTTATTGGAGAACTCTGCAAGTTTAAAATTGTACCTGCTGGTCTTGTATTCAGTTGTTTGAAGGTATAACTGCACAACTCATCAATACATGCATTCTATAAAGATGTTTATTTTCTTGAATTCTCTGAACTTATGTTATGTATGTTTCTATTATATATGTTAGGTAAGTTTCACTTGAATCCACTTACGGATATCAAAAAGTATTTGTATGGGGAAGGATTCTATCATCTCTGGCGAAACTTAAGCCATCCACCTCTATAAAATGTTCACATCCCAATTTTGTTTGCAGGCTTGCTTAGATGAATTTACTCATCATAACATTGATGTTGCTTGCAATCTTCTGGAGACATGTGGCCGATTCCTTTATCGGTCTCCCGAAACCACGCTCAGGATGACTAATATGCTGGACATATTGATGCGCCTGAAAAATGTCAAGAACTTAGATCCTCGTCAAAGCACACTTGTGGAAAATGCCTACTACCTTTGTAAACCACCTGAAAGATCAGCACGAATTTCTAAAGTTCGTCCACCATTGCATCAGGTACTTACTAATCTTTAACTACAATGTCTTGTGTTTCAAATAACATTTTGTTGCTCAATCGTATTGGCGACTTTGTTTTTTCTTACACTTCTATTCAAATTTCTGCAGTATATCCGAAAATTGCTATTCTCAGATCTAGATAAAGACTCCATTGCAAACGTACTGAAGCAACTGCGGAAGCTGCCATGGAGTGAATGTGAGCAATACATCTTAAAGTGCTTTATGAAGGTTCACAAGGGAAAGTATGGTCAGATTCACTTAATTGCTTCCTTGACTTCTGGTTTGAGCCGCCATCATGATGAGTTTGCGGTGGCTGTTGTTGATGAGGTATGTTCCTTCCACTGCATCAATACGTATGGATCTCTAAATCCATAAGTTCTTAAAAAATCATAAGTGAATCAAATCAGAACAGTGTATGGAAATGCTCTCTCCCCATAAAAGTTGATGCTTGGTGTATTTTGTTTACATGCTGAACTTAAATTTTATCTATAGCTTTTGCTGGACTTATTCATCTCACATTTTCTTTTAAGGTATTGGCGTATTGCATATTTTCCGTGGCTTAGTATCACATTTGTTTTTTGAAGTAACGTGGTACATTGTTTTCACCTGAAGGTACTTGAGGAGATAAGGGTAGGGCTTGAGTTGAATGAATATGGGGCACAACAGAAACGACTGGCCCATATGAGATTCTTAGGGGAGCTGTACAACTATGAGCATGTTGATTCATCTGTGATATTCGAGACGCTTTATTTAACTCTTTTATATGGTCATGATACTTCAGAGGTATGTCAGTCTCAGGCTCTTCCAAGTTCAAACCTTTATTCAATTCTAAATGCTTCTCTTGCGTATGGTTTGGCATTTGAAATATTATAATCACAATTCTTTTATGCATTTTTCATGATATTTTAATTTGGGATGCAGGCGTATCATGTTTTATATCAGCATATCTCATTTTACACAAATGTGGTATACTATGTTGTAAAACTGATTCTGTCAACATAAATTGTTGAATGATTGAAACCAGAAGTCATGTTTTTCATATAGAGAGAGTTAAACTGCTGTTTGTATCTTACTGAAATGCTATGCTATGTGTAGACAGCAGGATCCTTGCTTTACTTTAATTTTCAGTCGTCCTTCTCTACCACTTATATACTGTTGTATATATTTTTATGATTGTTAGCAAGAGGTGCTGGATCCACCAGAAGATTTTTTCCGTATCAGGATGGTTATCATTCTTCTAGAAACCTGTGGACACTACTTTGATCGAGGTTCTTCAAAGAAAAGGCTTGATCAGTTTTTGATACATTTCCAAAGATACATACTAAGCAAGGGTCATCTTCCCCTGGATATTGAATTTGACCTGCAGGTTAGTCTCAATAGTTTTTGTATCTTATCATAGGGGACATGAGATTAGATATTTTGTAGAAGTTGATCCAATTTTCCCTTAATGATCCAGAGTATCTGTAACAAATAATGTCTTAACTTTTGTCTCAACGCAGGATCTGTTTGCCAATTTGAGACCCAATATGACCCGTTACACGACCATTGATGAGGTCAATGCAGCTATACTGCAGCTGGAAGAGCGTGAACATGCTTCTTCAGGAGACAAAGTCAGTATAGAAAGACACTCAGATACAAAGCCTCCAAGCAGGTCGTCTTCCGGTGTTATCTCTTCTAATGGGAAAAGTGCTGCAAAAGATATTGGAGAGAATGGAGAAGCTCACGGAGAAGAAAGCGACAGTGATTCTGGTAGTGGCTCCGTGGTCAGAGATGGACAAAACGAAGAGTTGGATGATGGAAATCATGACCGGGGATCTGAGAGTGATGATGGGGATGACTATGATGATGGCGATGGACCTGGATCTGATGATGATAATGAATTTCGTGTAAGGCAAAAGGTGGTAACCGTAGATCCTGAGGAACAGGCAGACTTTGATCAAGAACTGAAGGCTTTACTTCAGGCAAGTTCAGATTTGGTCCTTTTCTTTATGTAGACTGGTGCATCTATTTTCTCCATTTTTGTTGGGTCAAATATATCAGTTTACACTAATGCAAGGCTGAAATTGTTGGTCGAACTTGAAAGATCAAGGAATTTGAACATGGTTAAGTACTGATATGTTTTGTGGATGCAGGAGAGCATGGAGCAAAGGAAGCTAGAATTACGTGGTAGACCGGCATTGAACATGACAATACCGATGAGTGTTTTTGAAGGATCTGGAAAAGATCATCATCATTTTGGGCGAGTAGGTGAAAACGGTGAAGAAGTGTTGGATGAAGAGAATGGAGAGCAAAGAGAAGTTCAAGTGAAGGTCCTAGTGAAGAGAGGAAACAAACAACAAACAAGGCAAATGCTAATCCCGAGTGATTGCTCGCTAGTGCAGAGCACAAAACAGAAAGAAGCTGCGGAATTGGAAGAGAAACAAGATATAAAGAGATTAGTACTTGAGTACAATGAAAGGGACGAAGAAGAAGCTAATGGGTTAGGGACACAGATATTGAATTGGACTCCTGGAGGAAGCAGAGGATCCACTCGAAGTAGTAACACCGGGGAAGGCAGTGGGAAGAGTGGTGGGTCTCGTCACCGGTTTTATTATCATCAAGGAGGTGGTGGTTCGTATCATACCCGGCGAAAGTAGGATTCTTCCAGTTTAGGGGGAAAATTTGATAATCTCGGCTGTGTCAAAAGCGGTAATAGTTGGCTTTTTGCTATGGCTCAAAAGGATGATCACAGGAAACCTCAGATTATATATCCGGCCTCAAAATATGTACTGACGGTTAAGTAAATTGCGTGGTGGTATATGTGGATCAGCTGTGTGTGTGACCGCTTGTTTTGATCCAACTTTTAACTTTGGATATTGAAAATGTGAAAGCTTTCGACACATAACGAATCTATATATGTTTATTAGCACAACCTCTTTTAAGGTCGTCGTTTGTTATGATTAATGTTAAACTCAAACTCAAACCATGCCATGCCGCTAAAGTATTCTTACGTCATTCGTGGTCGAATTACAAAATCTGAGTTTATAACTAAGATTCCCCTAACACGTTGACCTCTTTTACATTATGAACTCGAGATCTATAAACTACAACAAATTTTATGAAAAAAAATATAACATCCTTGTGATGAAAAAAAAATAAATAAAAAAGTGAAGAAATTACCAATTAAGAGGAATGAGAATGATGGGAAGGAAAATTTTAAGATTTCGTCTTACCAAAAGCGGAAAGGCCAGATTTAGAGCGCAGAGGACGGAAAGATATTCCTTAAAACAAATCTATTTTTTGTACTTTGAGCAAATCTGGAGGAAATGAAAATGAACGGTTAAGATGCACACAAAACTTATCATCAATCTTTTCTAAATTATTATGGATATATCTAGGTGTCCATATAACAACGGTACTTTGCTATTGTTATTGATGTCACAAACGAATGACATAAGTCACACTCTCTCTTCATTAAGGTTTCTCCTCTCTCTCTCTCCCTTCCACACATAAAAAGTGGTAGTTGGCTTTATTGGACCGACGCTTAGGTCCCAACACGTTCCATTACACCCTATTATTATTGTTTTCATTGACAAATCTATCAAAAAGATTTTGTGTGGTTTAACTGTGGTGTACAGAACATACCGATTTGGTCCATCATAAAAATCTTCCCCATATCCCACGTCCTGATATAAGTTTTATAATTTTTTTTTTATAACATACTAGTTTTGTACTTTTTATGTGATAATATCAGAAAAGAGTAATAGTTATACAAATTACATATCATACGAACCTATACATGAACTTCCGGAGACCTAGAATTTTAAAATTGAAAACATATGGGAACGACCAATAGATTGAGTTAGATACTTTGGGTGATATATATATATATCTATAACATTAAATTAGTAATGCTATTATACACATGTTTGAATATATATAGACAATCGCACTGAACACGTCCCACATTTTTTTTTTCCTCCTCCTTTAGACTCTCTCTTTGGCTCTCTCTAGAGTCGCCGGAATAATCACACTAACGCCGCCGTTTTAGTCCATCTTACAAAGACGTACTCATGTTGGATCTCAACCTCGGAATCTTCTCGACACATAATGAAGATGAAGATTGCAAAGTACCAACCTCCGTCTTTAATCAAGAAGATGATTCCATTAATCTCTCAAACAATAACTTCTCTTTAATTACCTTCGGAATCCTTAAAAGAAAAGAAGACGACGAACTTCTTCCTCCTCCTCCTCCTCCTCCGGAGAGTGAATTATCCGGCGCCGGAAGTGAGTGGTTGAATCTGTCGTCGATGCAAAGAAATAAACAAGAAATGTTGGTGATGAAGAAGAAGGGCCGACGTGGCCCAAGATCCCGAAGCTCCCATTATCGTGGCGTCACATTTTACCGTCGAACCGGCCGTTGGGAATCTCATATTTGGTATTCATTCATAAACTAAGACTATCAAAATATTAATTTTATCTTAATTATTTGTTTCTCAGAATAACACTTGGTTTTGGAATTTATCTGTACGTAGGGACTGTGGAAAACAGGTTTATTTGGGTAAGTATATGAGATTTCTTATTATATTAAGGTTAATTAAACACCATTTTTAGATAAGAAAAAGAGAAAACCAATTAAATATATATTGGAAGATTTTTCAGTTTTGTCTTTTGTTTTGCTGAAAACAGGTGGTTTCGACACAGCCTACACAGCCGCAAGGTGTTATAAATTATAACAGATGTTACATAACGCTTTTCATTTTCTGGCGTGACAATCCTCCCTTAAAAAACTATTGTTTTAGTCTTCTTCTTTCTTTTTTTTTTTGACATTTTAAAATTTTGTGTGTATCTTTAGAGAAGTATTAATTAGTTGATGACTTATTCAAATACATATATCAGAGCGTACGACAGAGCTGCTATCAGATTCCGGGGACTCCAAGCAGATATCAACTTCATCGTGGATGATTACAAACAGGACATGGAAAAGGTTTTTGTTCTTTCATATAACTTATTGTTTTAAATAAATATTATAACTAAGCTAATTATAATTGATTGTGTTTAAATATTTGCCTTTGATTAATAAACTATGGATGTTTTGAATGATATGATAGATGAAGAATTTAAGTAAAGAGGAGTTTGTGCAAACTCTTAGACGAGAGAGTGCAAGTTTAGGTAGAGGAGGTTCCAAATATAAAGGCTTTACTCTTCAGAAACACTCCCATATGAAAAATGATCACATCCATCTCTTCCGCAACAGGTTCTATATACTATATAATTGCATTTTATTTAGGTCGAACACTATTACTAAATGATGAGTTTGATTCTTATTGTGGGTACAAATTGATTCATGCACTATTTATGATTTAAGGTTTTATTGCTTGTATATGATTCACATATTGTGACGTATAAGATTGTAAGAGTGTTTGAATGAATAATCATAGGGGATGGAATGCAGCAGCAGGAAAATGCAATGAGATGAGAAAGATAGAAGGGGAGATCAAGTTGGGTGCCCATAATAAAGGTAATTTATAAATGTGGGGTCACGAACGTAAATATGCATACTAAATCATTGTTATGTCATTTAAGTGAAGTCAAAAACCCTAACTACAATTTCACTTTCACACATGGTTCACACTTCACACCTTTAATTCGATCAACCAAAGTACCAAACCGTAGCCACCCTTACCTTTTAATTAGAATCATTCTCTTTTAAAATTTAATGCAATAGATGTTACTTTGATATTTTTCTTTTTGAAACAACTTACACTATGTAGTGGATTTAAATTCAGATGTAACAACAATAGTAACACAAACCACTAGATTAAATTTCATATTCAACGTAATATCTTCTTTAGTTTTTTGTTTCTTTCTAATATATTTACTATTTAGACTAAGATACATGATTTACATAAAATGTCAATGTTTCAGGAAATCATGAGCACAACGATCTCGAGCTAAGTCTCGGAATTTCTTCACCGTCCAAAACTATAAATTTGAAACCAGTAGATTATTACATGGGTATTAATCCATCTGTGACAAGTTTGCATGGGAAGCCGTTGCCGAAATATCTACCGATTACAGATATGAAACCGTTAAAGACAGTTGTAGCATCATCAGGATTCCCTTTCATTGCCATGATCAATACTTCATCTTTGTCTCCTTGTTTTGATCCATGAAGCCACTATATATTAATTTTTTTTTTTCCGTTTAATTGATAATCTATCGAATGACGGAATGATTATGTGACTTGTTTCTTTTATCGAACCTTAGTCTTTTTAGAATCACGAACTATGTTCGGTACATTAGATGATCTATGTACGGGTATATTTTCGATTCTAAAGTGAGATTTGATTAGAAATGAATCGGAGTGTAAAAGTTATACTGTAAATAGTAGTGACTCGTGAGGTTAGTAGATTAGCCGATAACAAAAAAGTAAAAAACACGTGCATAAATGAGCAAAAGATTTTTGCCGAAAAAAGAGTATTGGTTAAGAAAAGAAAAGAGAGTATTGAATGATTAAAGAAAAGGAGATGAATGGGACACGTCATTTGTAATTAAAGTACAATATCGTATTGTGTCGTATGATTTCCTCTATCTTCACCACCTTCACTCATTTCTTATCCCTCCCTTTTCAAAAATTTTAGTCTCTTTTTTTTTTTTTCCAATAAATAAACTAGACGATGTATGGCCCAATCAGTAAGTGAAGTAGTTGAAAATATTCAAATCCTATTGAACAAAACAGTAGATAGAGAGAATTTACGGTTCTTACATATCAAATTTATACCCAAAACAGAGAAGAGAAAAACAAAAGTGATTCCTACGTTCTTGTGTTGCCAAGGTAGTAAATATGTTGTGGTAATGGGCTTAACAAATTGGGCTTATGAAAGAGTTATGACGATCTCTTTTTGTATGTCTTCCAAAGATCAAAAGGCTTTTGAGAAACATCAAATTTTTAATAGCTAGCTCTCACCGCAGCAGGAGGTTTCTCAACTCTTCCACCCACGAGTAAATTGAATAAAGTATCATCATGCACAGAGAGACTCTTGAAGATGCCTTGGAGGATCAGCCCATGCTAATCTCGCCTTTGTTTTTTCGGTATACAAATGAGTTACCTTTTACCTAGAGAACTAAAAGATCTTTGCTTTGTGTTGTTAGATTTTTCATGGCAACATCAATAGAGAAGAGACTTGCTCCTTTTTGGATTGTGGTATACTTCCGGTTTAAACATATGAATATGTTTATAAATTTTATGCTTCATTTCAGGCAAATAAATCAAATACAAAGATCTCGTGAAACCAATAAAAGTGATCATCGAAATTCAAATACATCGACTTCATTTTATGTTTCACAAGTACTCTCTAGTGAACATAATCCAAAAACAAGACCGATATCATATACAGTATATATCCACAAATTCCTAAGCAAAAGAAAAAGAAGGGGCGATGATATTTCTCTCTTACTTCTTCAAAGCTGTGGTGGTTGCATTTTAGTATATGTGCCGATCCAACCGAGTCCTGCAGCTTGTTCAGCATGGTTGTAACCTCCGTATTGTAAGATAGAACAAATGCAGACGCAACTAGAACTGCAGCAGTAACGGCTGTACCATTGAGGAAGCCACTTCCACGGGAAAGTCTTCCCAAGATCACTTTGCAGGACTTGTCAGCTTCCTCGTAAAGAGAACCACTGGCTCCTCCTTCAGTGATAGCTTTTTTGTTCTAAGAACATCACAGGTTAGGTCGGAGATGAAATTACAACTAAATGGAGTGTGAAATAAGTTAAGCTTAGAAGAGTAAGAGGCATTACTTTTAGCCTGAAGCTCTTCATAGTTCGCTTGAGAGTGAGAGCATCTCTCGGTGATGATGATAGTTTGAGGGAATGATATTCCTCCCATTCGTCTACAAGTTTTTTAAGAAGAGCAACACT